>NPFG01000056.1:0-141601 GCA_002288965.1 Xylaria sp. MSU_SB201401
GTTTAAATTGGTTTTTATATATTACTAAAATATATTTTAGGTTAATTTTAAGAAATTATTTAACTATTTTTATTATAATAAATAAGTATTTATAAATCTCTTAAAACTTATAGCCTTAAAAGATTTAGTTTTAATCTTAGTTCTAGCTTATAAAACAAGTTATATTCCTTTTATTCTCTTTTTATTTAAATTATTAGAGCTTCTAAAGCTAAACTATAAATTCCTATCTTTTAAGCTCCTCTATTATTAGTATTACTATACTTTTAATATCTACATAGGCGTGTTTTTTAACTAGTTGCTAGGTTAGGTTAAGCTTGGTCTAAAACAAGCTTAGAACTATATTATTAAGGCTTAGCTAGGCTACTATTTATTAGAAAAACTAGTTTGCCAATAGCTTAGTTTTAGTATTTTTAATAGGCGTAATTAAGTTAGATACAGAGTTTTTTGCCAGAGTTTTAGCTCTAGTTTAGCTTACAAGCAGCATTTTAATAGCGTCAGTTTTATAAGCTTATAATTATAACTTAATCTAGCCTATATTATATATAATATAATTACTAATATAGCTAATTAGTTAAATATTATTATCTGATTTTTTTATTAAATAACACCTTATAAACGCCTTAAAAGTATAGTATAAAAGGTAGGGTTGAGTAGTAGGGCTATTAAAGGTTTATAAAACCACTTAATCAAAGGTTATATAATGCTAAAATAGTTTTTTAATATTTATATTAAAATCAGCTGGCAATAGTCGGGTGCTGCTCTGTAGTATACGCTAGCTATACGGCTATAATGGTTACTTTAGCTACTATAGCCTTACTAACTAGCCACCTAACTTATTTAGCTATAGGGTTTATTTTAAGCTTATTTATAGCGGTTATGTGGTGTGTGTAGAGCCCTAGCAGAGTGAGTATAAGGCTTTATAGCGCTAAGCAAGGTTTATTAGGGTTACTAGTGGTGCTAAAGGTCGGTACTACCGGTAGGATTAGTTAGTAATTTCGGTGATTGCATTAGTAGATAACTTAGTGGAGTTAGTGGGTTTTATAAAGCTTATAGGAGGTCTCCCAAAAGGTGTATATAAGACCCGGGGTTCAGTTATACCGAACCGACCCACTAACCTAAGCACTAAATAATCCACTATTTTAGGTGGCTATAAATCTTACTAACTAAGGCTTAGCTAGGTTAATCTCTTTTATATTTAACTAGTAACTATAGTGTAGATTTAGTGCTATTAATATTAAATCTATTATTTTTCTAGCTATATAGCTATTAAAATTTCCCTTTATTTAGCTATCTAATAATTAAGCAACTTAATCTTTTAACTGCCACTTTTACCCCTTGCTTTATAGCGACCTACCCGCTATAGTCTTTGCTTCTAGTACTGTTGAGATCTGTTACCTTCCGTTGTAGCTAGTCTGTGCCCCCTATAAAACCTTTATAGCCCCGCTACTATATGCCTTATAGTGTACTACCTTTTTACAATTTATTATTAAAAGTATATACCAAATTATATATAGTATAACTAGGTCTCGCATTATTAGAAAAAGGGTATTATAACCTTTTATAAAGTAAATTATTAATTTAGCTAATATTATTATATATAAAAAACTTAATTATAAAATAAAAAGTCTTTTATTATACGATATAACAGATTTATAAGCTTTTAAAAACATAGTTAAGTAGGAAAATTATAAATATTGTTAAGGTAATTATTATATAAAAAGAAAGGAGATATATATTTAGCGCTATAAAGCTTATAGTAAACCTAGTTATAATATATAAACTTATTAAAATGATATAAAATTATTTAGTAAATAAAATTCTATATAGTTTAAATTAATTATACACATTATTATTAGATTATTTTTAGACACGTATATAAAGGTCTAAAAAGTAGCTAATTTAAATAGGAGATATATGTTACGAATGTTGTTTGCTGGCGCTAAGGCGACCAAGGTGGCGGCCCAATCTTTCCCCGCACCTGTTTTTCCTTTCTTTTTCCCTAAATCACGTGACATTCACCGGGCTCACCCGGCTCACGGTGATCCGACTGTGCAACGCATTTCCTATGTCTATATAGTCACGGATGTTCCTATATCTAGTCACTCGTTTAGTTCTTGCTCCTTAGCTATCAACTTCACAATTCAATACACTCTTTAAATGACTACTATCCAGATTGTGACCTTTTCTGCATAGTGGTGGGAGTACTTACAAACCTCCCTAACGGACACCCGCTATTATTCCTAGTGTTACCTGCAAATCAAGAACCCCCGACGTGCCGCTCATATTGTTGTATGACGGGTCCGTTACAATATATTATATAAATTTAATTTATTTAAAAATAAATTAAAAACTTATTTTTATTTTTTATTATAACTTATTATATATATAAAGTATAATAAATTTATAAGCTATTATTTTTAAAAATTTTCTTTATTTTTAAAGTTTTTTAATATAAATATTATTTTTTAAATATTTTATTATTTATAAGTTTACTAATATAATATATATATAATTCTATTTTTTCTATTTTTTTATAATTTCTTTAAATAAAAATAAGCTTAATAATACTTACCTGCTATTTTTAGCTATTTTATTCACTTATTTATTAGTGGTTTACTAATTAGGTATATAGTGGGTCGCGGGGTGGTCGTGAGGGGGGGTGGTCGTGATCCAGGGGTTTTGCTTATAGATACCGGATTCCCGATTAGCCGTTATTTAGGCACTCCTCTTTAGGCATCATTTATGTACATCCCGGACTTTACTACTCTATAAATTCCTTCTTAGATTAGTTAACATACCCCTTATCTTGTTTTTACCGAGGGCCAATGTCTCCACCGTAACACATCCATGCGCCATGTTAATTCCCAAGCAGCCAGCTGAGACGGGCGTTGCTATGAGCTTGCATTATGTCAACATAACAGAAGAAGCGTCAAATCAGGACTAGTTCTATTCGCTAGTTGTTCAACCTCTTGTTGCCGTGTAGCTTGTCGAATGATTGGATTTGCCCTTCTTGTAATTGAGCGCTGAAATACTGACGGTGAAAATATAAGATCTGTTATAGGGATTATAACTTGTATAGCTAGTTGTAAGGAAAGGACCAGGGGTCTATGAGTCTGTATGGCAATAATGAGTCTGTCTAGGGCTGTGGCTAGGTCTACGGGACCCCCCTGGCGTACTGTAACACTAGTATATATCTAACGGGTGGTTCATTGCATGCACGGGGAAAGAGGGCTGAGCCATGACTACATATCTTGCTTAGTAGAATATAAATTTCCACGTTAATAAGACCCTGAACTTTGAACAAGCTGGCGACGAATGAGTTGTAGGTTGTTGGAATGTTCTAACCTGTAATAAAATGTTAAATTATTGAAGCTATACCCCAGGTCGCATTCCGTCAAAGAGTATTGTATCGCGCAAAATTCTATGCCTATCTGATGCAATCAAGCAGCGGTGTGAGACTGACTGCCGTAATCAATTATCCCTAATGAAGTTAGGGAGGATCTACAGGTGTTCGGGAGAGAAGGGCTGAATCTGCAGTTATCAGACTGTGATAGGACAGTTACTATACTGTATACCAAAAATCAATTGCATGTTATACGATTGCACCTTCCTCTAACCCCTTCACCGTAGACTTATCCCGCCTTCCCCTTTGACAACCCACCTACTTAAAAGCACATACTCAAGCAACTGAGCACTCACTTTATAAAGGCGCATTGGTTAGTGAATTTTACATAAATTACTCCTTTCAAAGACCACTGGAAATTTTAAAATGGCTAACTCGGCTCTTTTTGCAATAGTCAGATAATCATAAAAACTGTCATATTGTTCCATAAGAGCTGCATCGCACGCCGTATGAATTTTGGTAGTGCATAGTGTATGAACTATGCCGACAGATTGATAGGTGACTCGGTCTTACTGTAAAGCAGGTCCAATGCGGATGCGACTTCAGATTCAGCCCTGCTCATCTGGGAATCAGGTATAGGTCTCCTAATACGGCGTAAATGTAAGCAGGGTTAATTAAGACAGGGGTAACATCCCATCTTCACATGCTGCATAGTAACTGGGCAAGGATGATAATGAAAGCAAATTGAATGGAGATTTGAGGAAAGCGAAAGCGAGCTTCGCGAGGAGTGTGCAAGTATTTAATAAGATGAGCATAGAACACCTACACTTCACGTCGTCATTGAACAACAGATAGAAAGATCGGTCTCAGCAACCTCAATACCACTGAGCCTATTACTCCCACAAAAGGCGCACATACACACAGACAGACACATATACACACACACGCGCGCGCACTTTCCATTACTAAATCCAATTGAAGCCTAGCAAAAATGCGCACCGCAACAACAGCCTTCTTCGCCATCCTCGCCGGCCTCGCCCACGCCTAGTCCGTACCTATTGACCTCGTGGTGGAGAAGCTCGCGTGCGGCACGTACAAGAACACGACGGTGAAATGGACTCCATACGATACTGGCTTGAATTTCGAGGACCCAAAGTTGCTGTCCGAGGTCTCAGCGCTGTACATTAACCAAGAAGACATCAGTGAATACACGTTCTTCTGCTTTGCGTGTAAGTAAAACTCCCCTGCTCCCCCATGCATCTTGGGGCTTGTTTGGGGAATGAACACTATATATACTGACTTCAACGGACTGCAGATCGCCCTAACGGCGAACCTTACAACTCAGAGGCGTTCTATATTAACCATCCGGTGAGGCTTTCAAGCGGCAACGTCATAGTTCAATATATCCACTGCGCGACTGAATGAACGACGCTGCGACGCTCTTCACTTCTATTCCTTCTTCCAACATGCATTCCTAAAAAGGTCTCGGTCTCGACGAGTTTAGTATAATACACGTGTCGGAATTTTGAAATATGGTGCAGTACACGAACGGTATTGGGCATAACGACTACGAGAAGAGGGCAGATAATCGCAACGCCACGTTGAGTGAGCAACTGCCTTTTTACTGAGTGTTCAATATGGCCGGAAGATAGACCAAAGCTAATATACACAAGATGAGCTCGGTGCATGCTAGGTCAGGTTAGGCGGCGCATGCTCTCGATGCTATGGTTTTAGTTCGCATTATAGTGATGAAGCTCCGGCCCCCCTTGAAGTTGCTCGGCATAACTGCATATACTTCGGCTCTATCGGGCGCGTATTCCGAAGTGCTTAACGAACATTCATGGGTTATCATAGTGCACTAAGGTGCCTCTGTTCCTTCATTCCTGAAACACGTACTATCTGCCCTTAAATGGATAATTAGACATGGGACGGCTATATTTATGCGAGAATTCAGCGTGAAGCTATGCGGATACTTCCATCGCTTCAACAATAGCCTTCTGAAGGCCGATGATTGCGAGGACGATGTGCGCCGGACACATATGTCAGTGCCACTACTACCTTACACAATCAACGAATCTACGACACTGCGAGAACTGAGACTGTTTTACATTGAAAGTGATGAAAATAAAAACAAGTTCTTACTTAGTGGAGAAGAGAAAAAACGTTGAGCAATAATTGTTCGGGTTTTCAATCTGTCGGAGGAAGCTTTTCATGCAAATTATGCGAAATGAGGATGAATAAGAAACAACAACGTGCATGCAGGATAGGTAAGCGAAAAGAGATATATATGATGGCATTGACAATGGCAAGACAATCATCGCCTAGTCCTATAATAACGTAAAGGGTGTAAAGGGGTGTGTAACCGTCAGAATTTTGATCGCAAAGGTTAGCAAAGGACGAAAGTTTCACGAAACTAACCAAAGTCTTCGTCATGGGTCTTATAAGTCAGGGTATCGGCTTGAAATTATTGGTAACTCGGTTCCGTGATGGCAACCTTTATATCATCTAATCAGCTATAGACCTCCAACTATCGTTTAAAATTGTGATATATTTAACCATCTACTACACTCCTACGACCATTGGAAACCGTCGCTCAACACGTACTCGAGTATTCGAAGACGAAGTTAGTCCTAATCAGCACGACTTCACCTAGGCTCGCCACCCCTAGTGAGTCAATTAGAACTTTTGCCATTTTGATATATAATTCATGATGAAGAGTGTATCCGCCACGTACGACCACCGCCACTGGAGAACTCGGGGTCCCGTCTGCTCCCCCATAGATAAGCTAGTGAGCGCCGAATTAGTAGTTGGGTCGGTGACGACCAGCGAATCCTCGGTGTTGTACGTTTTCCTTTTTCTCTTGGTTTTTTAAAAAGTGTTCGTGATCATCACTCCTCATAAGTTTCGGTAAATACGGGGCTCGTCTTGAGTATCAGCATCGCAGCATTTCCGGACCTGGGGCGCAGAGAAACAGAAGAAGAGCACAGCGGATAAGGATATGAGTCAAGACCCCTTCGGGATAGCAACGACGATCACCTTGAAATGAACTTCATATTTCTAGGCCTAGTTTTATTCTATCGAAACAATAGAGGACGAACTTAGTTAAGATGAAACTAAAATTAGTAGTAAGCTTGTCTACCCTGGTACGCATAACAGATTTTGGGGCTGTAAATTTGAACTCAGGTTAGGAGCCAAAAATAAGTTCATCTTCTACCCAACCCCAGTCAGTGTAAGTGTTTATCACATTCGCACCATAATTAACATCTTTTTACAGGTTATCCAGCCTTTCTCTATGTATTTGTGTAGTTGGCTGTAGGTTGTGGCGTACCCTGCACCTCCAGCCTTGAGACTCTACTTCACGCTGTTGATGATATCGGTGTAGTAATTGATTAAATGAAAGAATTATGAGAATGCGAGGGCCTAGGGAAGGGGTTGTTACTATCGTGACATGGTTTCAAAAAGGATTCGCCCCTTGATGAATGTTAGGCACCTAACCCACTGTATGTATTTCAGATTAGTGCACCCGGTACCTAACCTACCTAGGTACCTACTTGGGTAAGCTACTAGTATGCACCGTAAAAGCCTATCAAGCCACCACAACGCCAGCAAGCTTCACCCATCGCAACGAGGCTTATGTACTTGAGTATTCATCTAAATACCATCTTTCATCAGCTTTGGATACAAGGACAAGCGATAGATTACACATGGCGGCCGCCCTTATCGTTGGGGCAATTGAGAACTCCATATTACAGTGAAATTGAGGCTCAAATTCTCGGGCTATCGTATCAATGCTTGTTCTGGCTTCACTCTTAAAAATCGACACCTCGTTATGATATCCTTTATTATAGGCAATGACCGAATTGGGTTAATGGTCCCCCTCACTATGTGGCAATGTTACTTAGTAACTAGAAGCTGAATAATCATATGCAAAGCGGTCAGAGTTCAGCCGTCGGTCACATACGGCGACCTATGAAGCATGAATTGACCCGAGGACCGCCTATCTCTCGACTCGCTGTATCATCCTTCTCTTCTCCATTGACAGATAAAGAGCATAGAAGTAACATCATTAATTAGTAAGACCGGGCAATTGATTGCCCACCCACGGTATATAAGTGCTATTCCCGGAACGCCTCGTAGTGCTGTTAGAGGCATACATTGGACCAATCGCCGCTCATCATTCTTCTCAATCGGGAATCTCTTGCAAGCATCTAACTTCACGACCGTTATCAGTAACATGGCTCATAACATCCTAATCACTGGTGGCTCAGGCTACCTTGGCGGCTCTCGTGAGTAACATTGATATTCAAAGAGCATAATATTCTCATATCCACCTATATACTCCTAAGCTACCTATAAAAGGGCTAATTAACAAGTACTTACATCACGTTGCAGTACTTGCGAGATGGAACGAGGCAAATCTACCAGCCTACAACAAGCTATTCACGCTTGTGCGCACGCCCGAGCAAGCCGAGGCAGTCAAGAAGTACGGAGCCGAACCTCTTATATTCGATGCATACGACGAAGCCGAGGTCAAGGCTGCCGTAAATGACAATAGTATCACTGTTGTGTACCATTTAATCTCGCCTCGAAATCACATATCGCAATCTCACTTCATTAAGGCCCTAGCCGAAGTAAAGAAAAGCACAGGGCATGAGGTTCACTTCCTGCACGTGGGTACACCCAACGCATCCATGCGAGGAACGTGCATTCATCTAATGACGAGAGTAGACAACGGGAGCCAAGATATTCTCATCCCACGGAGGCGCGCCGACGGATCGCCCCTTGCTTGACAGTGACCCCCAGCTGTACGATATCCAGAAGTCACAGAAAGCTTCTTCTCAATGGATTCAAGGCGTCAGTCCTCAATTCCGCCATCGGGCAAATGTCCTCGTAACTGACTTGCATGCAGGCTACCGAGATCAACAACTTCGTGATCGACGAGTCAGAGAAGTATGGCATTCGCAGCTACATTTTCGTACCCTGCATCGTGTGTGAGTTCTCTCTCTTTTCCCAAGTTGAAACTTGGTCTTGAGTACAGGCCATACTAAGATATCCACTCAAATAGATGGTGAGGGCGAAGGCTTCGGCAACCGCATATCAATCCAAACAGTAGCAATCGTCCGCGCCGCCGAAGCTGTGAAGAGAGTGTATCGCGTTGACACTGGCCGGCCGGTAAGTGGAGCTCCAAGTATATACCTCTGTTCACGAATACTAAAGGGACAGATTTGGCCTGTGTGCCATATTCACGATAACACTAATATGTACCTCGACCTCATGCGCAAGATCTTGGCAGAACAGAACCCTAGTTGTGGTAAAAATGGATACTATCTTGCCGCATCCGGCAGCGTTGCGGTAGGTCTCACTTTACATGCCGAGATTTCAAAAAAGGCTTATTCTTTCATCGCAGTGGGATGACTTGTACGCTTCCATGGCAACTGCACTAGCCAAGCGCAAGGTTATATCTGATGATACAGTCAGTACGGCCGATGACAAGATTCTGGAAGGTATGGCTCAGGGTCTTGGATGCACTAAAGATCTAGTGTCGCTCATGGTAGGGGGAACGTAAGTAGAGTATCTCTTTACTGCCCTACACATGCAATGTTCATTGTTGCTGACGTTATGGGATAGCTGCACTTTCACTGCGGATCGCGGATCCAAGGAATTGGGCTGGAAGCCTCTTTACAAACCTGAGCATATCCTTGAATACGCTGACGCGGAGGTGGATTTCATCCTTCGCAATAAAAATTGGTAGGAACAATCGAAATACGGAAAAACTAGTCCTACGGGTATCTTTCCAGATCATAATTTACTTTAGTTCACATGTTATTTATTGAGACTGTACACAAAATCCTGTAAATAAAGCTTAATAAGCAAATACATGTGACACCTTCGCCGTAGCTACCAAACCCTAAAAATGCGAGGCAAATAGAACTCTACCTTCTCACAGCAACCCTTCCAACATCTCTTTCGCACGCTTCCTCACTATAGTATAAGCGGTATTTTGACCCGAGAAGCTAATATGCATCGCAAGGCCAGGCCGTCCCCGCAAGCTGACTCCTTCAGTCATCGCGACCTAATTGTTCATACGGCGGCTCAATGTTTACCCAGAGGCCGTCGCGTTCCTCGCGAACAGACGTGCCACTATCGCGGAGGTCTCTTCATTTTCCAGGACACCAGCGAAGCCCATGACGATCCTTGGCAACCTATTGAGCAACAGCTTATCTAACCAGATCAGCGGTATAGCCAGGAGAGAGAAGAAGTACAGCTCGTCGTTCGCATACCGCAGGAGGTAGTGCGTGATGGGAATCGTGAGATAGCCGAGGAGCCGGACCTTGCCGAAGAGATAGTCGCCCGATAAGAAGCCCCATGTATACGTCTTCAAGGTGTGATAGATGGCGAGTTCTACCAAGAACCAGATGAGAAACTTTTTGAGGAATCCTACAATCGGGTTACCTTCGACGCGGTAGGGAGCTTGCACTACGACGTGCTTGATGAATAAGTCGATCAAGACGAAGAGAGTCCAGTGAAGCCAGTACTTGTCAACAGAGGCGGGCCACAACGGCCAGTACAAGCCATATGTCGAGGTACCGTCGCTAGCCCAGCTATGCTTCAGATACGGCAGGAAGCTGCGTTTCCACGAGATCTGCTCGAGGTGCTCGTCCAGGGTGATGCCGTCGTTCCAGTCCGCGTGGATGAGGCCCTGGTAGTACACTACCAGGCACCGCGAGAGGATGGAGATGCGCATACCCTCGCCCGTCTCCACATCCTCATGCGAGGTCGCGGGGCGCATGTCAAGGATCACCTCGCCGACGTTCTCGGCGCTGTACCGCGTGAGCTTGGGGAACACGGCGTACATGACCTTGCCGCCGCGGCGGCGCTGGTGGTCCATGAGGCGGTACTCGTCCTCGTTGGCCGGGAACGGCTGGTACTGTGATATGTCCTCGTTGTCCTCCGTCGAGTCGGTCAGCTTGCTAACCTTGCTGGTCTCGCCCTTGGAGGAGAGCTCGGCGATGACGCGCCAACGGTCCTCGTGGCTCATGTGGAACCCCTTCGATTGCTGGTAGAGTTCCGAGTCCGCGTGCGCCTCCTCTTCCCACTGGAATCGCGAGCCGGGAGAGGCAGACAGGATGTGGAAGATGCTCGGTGACACGGCCATGCACACCTGGAAGTACCCTGCCATGGCGAGGATCGTGTGCATCTCTTGGTAGAAGGCGGCTTGTTCCTGGCCAGAGGCGCGTCCGGAGCCGAGGGCTACCAGCGAAAGAAGAGGTTGGAAGATAAGAACCGTCTGACCCGCAAGGATGTCCACGGCATCCCAGAAACGCTCGGGAACCAGTCCAGACCCTAGTGCGGCACGGGCAATCTGGCGACGGCCCTCCTTACGTGTAAATCCTATGCGACTAGTCAGCGTAACTTCTTGATTGTTTTGGATGAAGTCATTTTCTTGATGGCAGATAATTACGACAGGAAAGTGTCAACTCACCTTCTTGAAGCACCCAGTGATTGTCATGTCGGTCCAGCTCCATCTCAAATACCCCAGAAGCACCAAAGAGCAATGAACTGAATATCTTCTTCTCGATGATCTGCGCGATGATGCCGACGCAGAGCCACTTGCGGTGGCGGGGATCATTGAGGATGTCCTTCCACTCGACGTATCCGCTGTCTTCATGAGCCACCAGACGCGCGTACTGCTGGAACTGCTCCGTCATGGGCGCCTCCCAGGCTGAGATCTCGTCTTGGGAATCCCGCAGGTCTTCGAGACGAATACCGGCGCCGAACCAGACCCCGGAAACCTCACAGATCTTGTCATACAGAGTCCGGTAGTTGGTGCGGTAAAACTCGTCATCATAGTCGGCGGGGTGCTTCAGCCGCCCATACCATTCAGTGAAGTCAATCCTGGCCGGGCTCCAGTCACTCTTAATCCCAATCTCATGCTGCCAGGAGTCGATCTTCGTCCGATATTTTTCATTGTCGGTAGATGTGGTGGTCGCTTTTGCATCTTTCGGTAGCCGTTTGAAGGCAGGACGAGAGTCGACCCCGGCAACCCAGTTAATAAATTGTGTTACTGGCCCCGGCTTTTCTTGTGTCGTAATGCCATCCCATATAGCGTTCAGGCTGAAGGGCGTCCAGGTTCCCTTCCCCTGTCGAGCGTTATGCCGTGCGCCTCGGACCCTGTTATAGAATGGTCCCCAGATCAAATCGCGGTCGGTTCCAGAGTAATATTTAAGCGTTTCCAAGAGGGAGTAAGCAGTGGGTTGAGCCGGTCGTCTATATGTTCTCTTAGCTCTTTCGTGCTGCACCGGCGGCAGAGTCGTTGTCTCATCCTTAGTATACATGATGCTTCGGTGGCGGATGTGTCTATTCTAACAAGGTCGATCTAATCTAGCCTATGATCCTTGGCAGATACAGGACTGCGCAAAATAGGAGGAAGCTTGCTACAGTGAGGTGGTTAACGAGATGGTAGGATTATTGATAAGGCACACCATTGAAAGAGATGGCGAACGTTGGTCAATCCGCTGAACAAAGCCATGTTCGACAAAGGAGTTGGGAATTCACAACTGAGACCATCGTTGCTGTAGCAGACTGTTATTGGACGTTTCCGTGACAGACTACCGCTTTCGGACCCTGTTTCTCTTCATAACCATTCGAAGGATCTAGCAACACAGGACAAAGCTCACATTTTATCGCAGCCTCCATTCTCCCACAATATTACCGGAATTATTCAAGTTAGTCAAGAGGGAGAGGGCCAGAAAGAGAACAGTATTATATTAAAATCCGCTAGTACAATTTGACACCCTTGTCATCCCAGCCAACCCTTTGATGTGTCCTGAATCAATACCCCCTGATATGGGCTAGCACCAATTGTAGTCTGGACCGCATCAGACAGTATTGTCTTACGACTGTCTAAGAGTATATAAATTAGGTAGACCCGCGACAAGTTAACACACCACTGTGAAAATCCCCTTTTGCGGTAGAGTTGGGGCGGTAACACTTATTGCGCGGGTAGTTGATAGGGTTGTTGATATTGCTGAGGTGACTGTTGCTGGAACTGTGGAGGCTGTTGTTGATAGGATGTTTCTTCTGCTGGCTTAGCATAATAAGCCTGAGGCTGCTGTGGTTGCATTTGGACCTCAGATGCGATTCCTGCGGCTGCCGGACCAGTCGAACGAGCTCCAGGCATAGCGTGAAGGCCGGCCTTTCGGTGACGGTGAAGGGCGATGCTGTGCAAAATCAAAGCGACAAGATAGACAACCCTAGCACGTATTAGCATAATGAGGGACCAACAATCATTCATCATCTTACCAGTTGATGGCACCAACACCTGCAGCGCCGGCAGCGATTGAACCGTAGGCGGTATACGCATAATAATAATCATAATAGTAGTAATCAACATAGGCAAGCAGGAGAGCAGCCTGAGCAGCGAGGAGGCCGAAGGAGACGATCCAAAAGATAACGTGGAATATATCCAACCCAAGGATTGCCCAATAGTTATACGCTGTCGGAGGTCCAAAGTGGGCGACAAGGCAATAGATGCTGGTAATAAGGCATACAATGGACTATTGACCTAGGTTAGCCGGCCATGTCAAGGCTTAGCTTTGCTTCGAAACTGACAGTGAACAGCATCAGGATTCCTCCAACTATAGGAACGACAGCCGTCAAGTAGGCGGACAAGCCCAAACAGATTATTCCGAGGATCAACTGGATGATGCGAATAGCAACAAATCCCTTAGAGTAAAGGGGGATATGTTCCCTCCCGGCAGGACGCTCTGTAACGTACGACATCGTATAGGGACAAGGTGAGAGTATCGATCAATAATGACAGATTTAGTGAAGCTCTCGGAGGACAAGTAAGGAATCTGGACAATATATGAGACTGTATGCGTATACAGTATATAAGGTAGAGGTTGTGACAAGAGAAGAGTGTCTAGAGACTTGCAAGGAAACCAGCTTCATATGAAGGATTCAAGAGAGCCTGCCGCATCAACTCCTCAAGCGTAACAGGCTATGTATAGTAGGCACGCCTGTCGCGTGAGAGGAGATGCACTTCATGATGTGAGTGGGCCTATATCGCGACTTGATGAGAACTTGCTACTCGCGGGCAAGGCATACAGAGAGGTAAGTAGAATGATGTATATTCTATAAAAAGAGACGCTGCTGCGCTAGAAGAGGTGGCGCTCGAGCTGGAAAACGCAGGATACTTTGGCGCCAAGCTAATCTCAAAGTCTGTCGCAGATGCATGTCTAGCTGACGCCGTCACTTATGCTAAGGGGGCGATGATCATTCCATTAGCAGAAAGCCTACCTGACGAAGTGTGAAATATACGTACTCCGAACACAGAATGAAGCATCAGTTCGTATGCGAGAAACTAACAGACCATGTCCTGAAGAGATCCTGAATAGACCCTATACTACACCTTCACGCAACGTAGATAGAGTCTTCGGGGTCGTAATAGATGTCAGATGCCTTGAAGGGTTTCGGCACTGCAGCGGCAGGCATCGCAAAGTGGATCGCACGCTACGGGTACGAAAATGTTATTTTGCTATACTAGATGCAGGTAGCCGCGGCTGAAGATGCAGTCCTAGGGTGGCATTACCATGCTGATCATAATTGCAATCCGATAGGCTGTGAGGCTTTGTATAACTCTGCTCAGGCGCCCATGGCCTGTCATACTCCATACTTAATGCAACGATGAAGGAGATTTCCTTGGGAGAGCCTGGCCAAGCACAACTGGGCTGAGGTTTACACACTAGGGGCAGTGTGTCTGTGGAAAACACGGCACTGGTATTGGCACGATGCCTTACAGCCCCTCGTTCCGTACACTCATTTCATATGTCGGGGGTCTCCGGCACTTCTAGTTCAAAACAGACCCGCTTCACGAAGCATGCCTTTGTAGCTCTAGCTATATTTTACATTATCAGCGCCGAGAGTGCGACCACTAAGTAGGCATCTGTGTACTCGTAGTGTAGCTTAGCACATCTGTGATAGCGTCGGTACTGAAAAGCCTCGAGACAGGAAAAATTAAGCGACAAGGCAACATGCCAGGCAGACTTAGTATGTAGTACCGTTGGCGCACTAAGAGATTCGTCTAGGATAAAGAAGGTTAAACCAGATGAGCAGCCAATGATGGCGTTGGCAGTTAGTCATGTTCTGTCAAGGAAGAGAGGCGTCAGATATTTACTATTCCGCATTCGGTGAGGATTCTAGGCCTGGGCAGGTCTGGGGTAAGACGGTCTAGAGACATGCCGCAGCTCTTAATCTTGTATTATTCCTCACCTCAACCGAAGCGGACTGTCTATCACGATTATACACGGGTATGCACATACAAACATATATGCTCTAGGTGTCTCTTGTGGTAATAAACCGCCGGTATCTTCCTCGAAACATAGCTCTAACCGGAATGATAGATCCAGAGGATCCAATACCTACTCAATTCCAGTGGTCCGGGTCCCTCCACCGCCGCAAGTGGGCGGCGGGTTATTTTCGCTTATTTACATTACCTAGCCCCTGTCCATCTACAGCGCGCCATACCACCTTGAGCATCAAAGTCTCAGACATCAAGCGATTCTCGTCAGAATGGCATACAGCTGTATCAGCCTCAGCTTTGCCGAAATGAAATATTTCTACCATATTTTCCGCTTGAGACATCCGTAGTAATGATTAGTAGAAACAGATTGACAAGGGAGAAAAAAAAATCTCTTGGTACTTTGAAATCCCCGCTCTGACAAGCCCGACCTCTGCCTCGGTCATGCAGAGCTCTCGCCGCCATGCTGGTCTTTCTCTAATCTCGGAGACCAGTCAGCGCCATACTATATATGTAGACCCAGAAAACCTTCTATGTTTACCTAAATGGCTTCCTCATTTCATCTAAGGAGTACCTGCGTTTCATTCCTATATATGTATGCTCATCGTGATGAATATGATTTTGTTTCGGAATTGGGATCCAAGCTCGGAGGATGCGCACGCCATGCTTAATAGTCTACCCATGCAAGACCAGGTACACGAGAAGGCGCCTCCGCTTCGACAGCTTGCCTGTAGCAGAAACTGAGATTCCGAAGCGTGCGCTGTACTTGGACTCGTCGAACATCGGTGCTTCTAGCCATGCCTCACATAACTCAAATATCAGTCGAATTAAATCATGACACAGTCGTGGAAAGCTCGCACATCGCTGTAAGATCCGCGAGCTCTTCATTTACCTTGAATCCGAAGAACTGCACTGCGATAATCTGTTCGTCGTGATATTCGCAAGCGCGAATATATACCGAGTCGGTATCAAAGCATACAGTTGAGAAACCCCCGCAGCTAAGAAGGCGGCGCGTCTCAGGTCTTTCGCTTTCTTTCAGCCTAATAGAACCTAAACTATGCATAGCTATCCTCATCTACGAGCGCTTATTCGATCATCGATTGCGCATTTATAGGGATTTCCGTGGTCTTCATAGACGTCGTCTTCCTAGACTTCGACTGATAGAAAGTACCCATGGCCAAAACTCCCGGCAATAGACATTAGTGTCCATATAGCTGGCCTGATCACTCCCAGAAAGCATGCTATTGACCTTTGGGAGTAAGCTGGCATAGGGAGCATGTATGTATGTTATAACCCGATGCTCAGTTACTGTAACCACGCCAAGGCTCATTGATGGTGAATGTAGCTTTGCTGATGTAACCCCAATTCCTCAGCAATATACTAATGAATGAATCATGAATGATACTTCAGCCCGAGGTTGTTAGTAAGTACGAGCCTACGTCCCCAGATGTACATATCCAAACTTAACAAAGACCGAACGTCAGCTGCCCCTTGCGATGTTATAACGTAGAAACGAAACGCGAGGATTATACCCTCATTTTCAAATTGCCGAACCTAGCACCAGTGCTATCTAACTACCGATCTTATATAACAAGCTCTCTCTTGGAGTAAATATGTACTTTCGAATGCCTACACCGAACAACCCCCAGTAAACGAGAAACACTGCACCGTTCTACTGCCTTCACGAGAGCGCGGGCTCTAGGACTCGGTGATATCGCTGTCGCTATACTGGCAGTAGTCCGAAGGGCCGGAGCTGATCTTCTCGGGCTCGGCGCCAGTGTCGTTACCCTCGTACTCAACGCAGATGTCGTTGACATCGCTAACGACGATGTTGGTGAGGACGGCAGTGTCACCGTAGTTAGAGTTGATACCTATTTTGACTTGTGTTAGCATGGACCCGTGCAATTAAGAATCGCGGGCGTATATCGCCAAGGAAGGACTTCTTACCAACGAGCGACGAGCCTGAGGTGGCGGTGATGCTGTCTACGATGACATGGCGTTCGTACATATCATCACAGTTGCCGCAGCTGCGGTACAGCTTGCCGAAGTCCTCAACAGTGAAGCCGCTGATGCTGACGGTGCCACCACCGTTGTGCTGGATAACCTTGTCGTCGGCACCGTAGGCACCACCACCGACGATGTAGGTTGTGTCACCATCGTTCTGCTCCTTGATCGAAAAGGCGTCCTCGCAGACAGCGCTCCACCAGACGTTGGTGACGGTGCAGGCACCCTTGCAGTGAACACCCTCGATCTGGTTGGGTCCAATGATGACGTTGGACAGCGAGCCGCCCTCCTCGATCTCGAAAACGGCGTCCGCGTCGCCACCTTCATTCTGGCCCGTGCAGTCAACACCACGGTCGTACATGTACATTCCACCGTCGAAAGACTCGCCCGCGGCGATCGTGTAGACGTCAGCGAGCACCGAGCTGCCGGATGACTGCGGAAGGGAGTCACGCTTGATGACGGGAGCCCTGGGCGCCGCGGTGATGACGGGCTTGGGCGTGGCTGAGACGCCGAGGACGAGGGTGGAGGCGAGAATAATAGCGTACTGCATTTTGGCGAAAGTAGTCAAAAGATGGTAGTAAAACGGCGTTTGTTGAAAGAGCGAATCTGCGATGAAAGATGAAGCTCCAGGCTGGTTAGAGAAGTAGAGGTTGGTGGTTGGAAAGTTATGATTTTCGAGGGCGATGGCAACACCAATATTTATAAGTTATCATGACATCGTATCTTCGATTTAGGTAGGTGTTGGACTCCTACTCAGGGGTAGTTCCGCAGTCGTTGACAAGGTAGAAGCCCTTCTACCCCAGACTGCCAGCATGTAAATTAGTTAGGATCATAGCCCCCGCGGTCGGCGTTGACCAGATTGTTCTGTCGATCATCGGAGGGCCGAGAAAACAAACACCTCGAGGTTACCCGTTCGGGCAACGCATGATTCTCAGAGGACGGAATATCTCGAACCATCAAGGGGTGGCTATGTCTGTGACAACCTGGCGGCCGGGTCGGAGTGTGAGCCTTGCTAGGAGACACGACTTTGATCTACATGTTCATTTCCCGTTAGAAGACATTGCTCCAGAATTATCTGTTAATCTGATGTAAAGTATCGTATGTATATAAGGCTCGTATTATACGCGTCAGTGTTTAACCCTTTCCTCTGCTCCGGGGTCATAGCCAAGAGGAGAGATCCGCATCATCTCCCAGTTACTGGCGGATGTTGAGCGGTCAGGGTAGTCGTAGCAAAAAACCACACACATGTCGGCCGCTAACAGTACGCTCTTTTACTCCATTGCAATATAATACAACGAAACAGAACAAGGCCACCTATATAATTAGTTTTTACGCTTAATATAATTAGAATGAATATATTCTCGCAGATTAGAAAATTTTAACATTTTGTTTGACCATTTTATGACTGATAGAATGGTAGGAGATTTGAAGTGTTTGGATGGGGTTTGACGTGTCTGTGGTTTTTTGTTACGACCAGAGCGGTGCAAAATTTCTGTCCGCTTTATGCCGGTACATGGGATGCCAGTTCCAGGGATTTCTGAAGCATCGCCAAAGGACAGCCAAGAGCTTGGCAGTCTACCCACGCGCGTGGTGGCTCGAGATAGATTGTTCGTCCTTAATGTGGGCTGATACATTTTCCACCAATAATAATAATGGCTGTTGCCCATCGTTCCTCCGTCACGGACAGGGTATGAGGGACTACACTGTAGATCCTCGCCTTAAACCTCTCACGGAACACTGTCTAAGTACTTAACTATTCAGAGCAAGATCACCCACGTTGGAGCTGCTCTTGTAAGTTTTCCGCTATGAGTTGGCCTGCTACGCGGAAGAACTGTTCGCAGAAGAATAGCAATCCAGTGATGAAATTTGTCCGAGTCTGCGGACTAAATTGCAGTAGACGACAGTACACACATGGCATTACCGATGAAACTAGAGCATGGTGTCATAATAGCCGTATTATAGGTCGACTAAGACTAAAAGACGGAAAGGAAGTAGTGTATCAGAATGAACGAGTCGTCCAATTAAGAATTCATCATCGATGCAACATTATTGCTATGTCAGGCGCCAACACACGTCACCCTGGAACGTAAACACAACAACACTCAGTATCAGCCAAGGATATCTCATGAGTAATCTAGACTTATCTTGAAGAGCGTCAAGACATTTACAGAAGTCATTATTACGAGGATCTGTCTCTTGAAACCCCACCAAACAGAGAATGAGGTAGCACCCCCAGACTCGGCGTTGCATATTTAAGTCGGCAAAAAGTCATAGAGTTTTGGTGCTCCATCAATAAGTGCAACTTGGATCCTAGACACCGCCTAGCGATGTTGGACCTCCCCGATTACACGGTCGCGCTCAACTGCGCGCTGTGTGCCCTAGGTGCTGAGCTTATTGGAATTGTAGATCACGAACAGTACTCAACGAAGCTGTTTAACACCCGTTTTGGGAGACACGTAATCAGACACCGGAGTTTAGAAACCCTGGGTATTCCAGTTGTATGGAGCTCCTGCGATAGGAAGTGATCAACTCAGAGAGTATTCATAAGATAACAATAGCAGATGGGCATTGGAGTTGGTCCCAAGCCTTTATCAAGCCATCCAGGGACGACACGCTACGCTAAGAAACGACAGAATCCCTTGTGGTAAACTTTAGCCAAATGCCATGCAAGGCTATCGAAGAGAAACGAAACCTACAGACCCCCCAACTCATCCTCACCATCGAGACTGGTTAGATTGGTAGGAGAGAGGTCCGTAGTTTTTCTTCAGTGACCTCGCCATGGTCATGAGCTGATCAGCAGGCCCTCTATCGACCTTAGGCTCTGCTTGATCGATCTTCCCTAGATATTTTTTTGCTAGATGTGATGATCACGTGGACCGAGAAACAGAACAATATCTAGACAGTTCTTCCCGGGCACGTCTGTGAGTCGTAAACACTCCAGATGAATATTGTGCCCCCTTTTATGTAGATCCAGCAGCCCTTTTTGCACATGCTAGTATTTTTAACAGATAGTACATACAAACGGTCGTGCAAAGCTTCCATGCTGTCCTTGTTTACTCCCAGGCCGACTAATCACTCGCTGGTCATTACGAAAAGAAAATCAGAACTTGACACTCTCTGATAGGTCATGGAATATGAAGATGGAAAGTATCTGAGTAACAATTTTTGTGACTGCAGTAATAGTAAGATTAGCCTAGGTCTCAAAGTGCACGCTTGGTCACCACCAGAACCTGGACTATTTTCCAAGGTTGTACGCTCTTTAGCACTGACAAAGGAAACATTCAGTGGCTTTGCTCCAGGCATATCTCTGACTGTGAAGCTCGGCTGTAATAACACAGTATGGACTTGAATCATTATCTATACAGTATATTCACAACCCGCTGGACCCATATGCCTCGTTGACATCACATTATCATAGGTCTGAATATGTGGCTTCTTCACACTAAATAGTTAGCCTCAAGGAATTCTTCAGGTACATGGTCTGCACACGAGGTCACGAGTTGTTTGTTTACCACGCACAGGGCAAATAGGGGAGCGCACTTGCTCATCCTCCCACGCTGCCTAGGTATTCAATGGAGTTTTGGTCAAGAGCATAAACAAACTATATCGGTACGTACCGCTACATACCTATGTACCGCTTACATGACCATTGACTACATGCTTTTTCGCGCTTGCCACAGCAATGAGCAAATAGCAAACGCGTTGCCCCTTAAGGCGGTGTGTCTGGAATACTGCCGGCTTGCTTTCTGTTTCCCATATCATCTCCCAACAATCCGAACTGCTTCTGTCCTTCTCTCTTTTCCTTCTCTTCATCATCTCACAGGCCTTCTATTGAGACTGGCCAAACCAGCCCTTGCTGTTCACTTCTCCAATCCTACCATCATGCTTTGCTGAGCCATCTTGTCATGGAACACCTATGGCACTACCTTCAGGACTCGCTTTGATCTGCAGGTAATCGTTGTTGACCCTCCATTGACTTTTGTGAGACTAACAAGACGGGTACTCAGTGTCATCACCTTCTGCTTGGTAAGTCAGAAAACTGCCCCCTTGTGTTTGGCTTCAACTCATCTCAGTGTCCAACCCCTCTCAGACAACAAACCTAATACCCAGCAGGCTTCACAAAGCCAACACGACCCTGATGATTAGATGAATATGCTTTATCTTTCTTTAGGGGTCAGGCCTTTGTGAAGCTTTTCGCTACGGGTGGTGGGTGGTGGCTGCATCGGTGCAATATATTGTACCATCCTCCACAACATGTTCCATTTGCCTGCTTGGCGCTTGGCAGCCGCTGAGTGGATGGACATGCTCTTCGTATTGCACCCACGCAGCCCACTGTTGGTACCGGTGATACTTCTGACGGCCGGCCAACAAACCCGTTGAAGACGAAGAGGTCAGTTTCCCACTCCAGTTTAGTTGCTCATACACACTAACATGGCGGAAGGACTTGCCACTCAATCCATCTGAATACAACACGTCCCGAAGAGCTATAGGTGGTCGGCACGGCCTGTGTCTGCTGCCCCAGCGTTTTCGACTTCACGGCGGTGTTTGGCTTGAGTGGGCTGCAGCCGAAACACCGACCCTTCTGGTCCCTGTAAAGCCTCATCTTCCTCATAGACGATGAACATAAACTAACAATTTATAGACACGCTAATGTGCGCGAGATCACCCTGCTCCTTTGGCCCTAAATCCTCAACACATTCTCCCAGACACGGCTCGTTTTGGATGGGGGTCAATAGGCCATTATCCCTACTTGGGGTTCTGGCTTTCCTCCTCCATAATGGACAGGAGATGGTTCGAGACCAGATCGACTGTGTCGTGGTCTTCCTTTCCTACAAGATGATGACGGCTGCTGGTGCCCTCGTGGCAGAGGTGTATGGCAAAGGATGATATGGCATGCGCGATAGAGTTACGCCGTCCTCTGGGAGTTATGGCGGTAGGTTCGTTAATGCTACACTTAAATCAATGCTTTGTTATGTCTAACCTGATCACAGGGTTGTATTTCCTGAGATGATCTCCTAATAGCGGGTACATCTGTGCAATACCCCATTGATCCCTTTCACCTGCTTAGGGACATTGGTGCAATTATGCATAGTGGCTGTAACAGCATCTCAACCACGGCGGCAAAGACCCATTTGATGAGACGCATCTGGCCCTTAGAGGACGACTTTCTCATGGGCTTCTCGCCTCTCACCGCCCATCTGTCTCTGGTCTCTGTCTCTCGGATTCTTGCTGTCCCTGTGTTCCTCCCTTCGCTCCTGTCAACATACACCTGCAAGCTATGGAACTGTTCTTGGTTGGGACAGATTGTTTGTCATTCGCTGTTTCCATCCTGAGGCCGAACCCATTAAGAGACCTCTGGCGTGATCATGTCGACATCGAGCAGCTCTCCGGGACACTGCAAGTAACAACGCATGCCGGCCACGACCTTTGCCAACATAAGCACCTGAGCAGGTCACAGCGGTGGTGTACAGAACTCCAATCCAAAGCTATGACTCTATGTGTTGCTGGACAGCGGTGGCATCCATATGGATGCTTGGGATAACATGGGAAGCCACGGGAGAAGGCCGAATGGGAGGAGATCATCCTTTGGGACAAAGCAGGTGGAAAGTCAAAACGCTGGCTCCGAAAAAGCAGCAAGTTGATGGCAGAAATCTCAGGCTTCCATTTGCTTGGTTTATACCGAGAGAAAAATAATCGACGATCCCATCGCTATCCCAACGAAATTCCATCGACTCTGTGTGAGGGTGGCCTCAATCTCGTCACAGTCCAAACCGAAGGACCTGCTTACCTCCACGCTCCACGGGCTCTGAGGAAGAGGAGGACGACTCAGAGGGACTGCAAATGTGCCTGGACACCTGGTTCACCGCTCTGAACATGGGGGTGTGCTGGAAGCCCGGGAGTGCATGAGGAGAGCTCAAGGTAAGCAAGCACCAATGCCTAACTCCCTTTCCTACCCAGTGTTATCCATTTCACCTACTGACTCGTTAGTCATTCACGCTACAGAATCAGAACGCGTTCACGATGCCACCTAAAGCAAAACCCGACGAGCTCACAAAGACTGCGCTATCTATACTACGGACGCTGCTGCTGCTCCTACGGCTACACTCCTCCGGCGACCCCTTCAGCGACACTCCCAACTACGGTGTGGAGCAGGATGGAGGACTTTGCACTTTTTGGATATTTGCGGTCTAGGTGATATCTGGTTGATACATTACGGCTGGTAATTTTGGATAAAACCACTTTGGCGAAAAGGTTTAGGACAACGACGAAAAAAAACAACAAACAAAACGATTAAACCGACAAGTATCATCTCATGACTTTTCATGTGAAGACTAAGTGATTTTCATCTTTGCAGAGCACACGTCCCATCATGATTATGCTTGCCCACTGTTCTAAACGGGGGACTCTGTGCACCTTTTCACACATCGCGCATTCCTTGAATTTCTCTGAGACTCCTGCATCCTCCACGCAGGTACTTGAATAACCATGCCATCTATACTTTATTTTGACTTCTCACACGCAAGTCGGGAGATCAACTTGGTGATAACACATTCATGCTAGCTAGCTGGGGATGAATACTTCGTAAGTGCTATATGTAACATGATACAGGGTGTGCCCAGGTGACCTCGACCTCCTGCCCTGACTGGCAAATCCCCCCAAACCTAGTGGTCACCATTACTCTAACCTCGCGATTCCTTTCGATTCTGATCCCCCACAGGACACAGTCTCTCTGAGTTTGTCTAACCAAATCAGCACATCACCTGCTATTTACATGCTCCCTTTCCTTCTCCCTCTTAGATTTGATAACAGACATATATACTATTATGTTCATCCTGGCACTGCCTTTCACTAAAAGGGGGATTGCTGTGACGACAACCTGCAATGATAAACCTACAAATGCCGTTGCCCAGTTCCAAATTTTATGGTTCACTCTAAGTGGACATACGAAGGACTGAAACTCCCTAGCTTTGACGAGGGAAATTATAACTATTTCTTCAGGCGCATCCCTCACGAAACAGCAAGGCAAATACTAGGAATGAAAAACTCCAGAAACAACACGAAGTAGCTGAAGGGAGCACAAGTAAAAGGGATAACTAATGTTCTTTCTCATTGCCTACACTATGCGATAGCCTCATGTACTTTCGTCTCCATCCAACGCATCTATATGCTAACTCTGAACGTCAGCCACCTTGGATCGTCACATTATGTGGCTCTATAATTTCGTGCCCTGTCTCCCATCCAAGTCGTGCACACGTATCCAGGATCAACAGAGACAGAGAATCTCTGACACCCCATTACATACAGGAAGACCAAAAAATTTGAACCACTTAGCACCAACCCATGTCTCGTGACCACTTGTCGCAAGTGTCAAACAAGCAGGTAGCCAAGAAAGCGCAAAAGGACTCAAAATTTCTACAAATGTTTCAAGGTACCCTGTTTAGGATCTCGAATAATGGGTAGGGGTGAAGAGGAAAAAAGATTAAGGAAGAACCAGGAATAAATCGTTGATCGTGATAGTAGAGTAGTATCGTATCAAGACGACAAATACTGTAACGATGCGATGCTGAAGAAAGGGGCATGCGATTATTGTGTCGGCTAGCCTTAAGAAGTAGAAGCCATGGGTATCTTAGCGAGTTCTGGTAAAACTTTGGAATGCTTGTGATCGTAAGTCACGGAAATATGAATATGGAGTCAAACCAACCCGGATAGGCTCCTTCTAAGAAAAATCCTCTACGGCAGGCGACAATCCAATACGATTGATGCGCTGGATTAGCTCCTTAGTCTCACGGACAATCTCGAAAGCGATGGGTGGAAGAGTTTGAGCCCACATGCGCCACTCTCGGTCACTCTCGCCGAGTCCACGAGCAGCCAGGTTCATGCCATGATCACCGGCTTCGAGTAATCGTTGGCGACAGGCGGATAGTCGCTCAAGCATGTCTCCGAAGTTTCCACTCGCTTCAGTTTCAGCAACTACCTTAGCCACAACTTCAGCGATGGAGGTAATCTCTCCATTGATCTGTTGTATAGGTGCATCGCCGCGTATGGACCCCACAAGGCCTTGTATGGTCTGAACCATGACTGCGGTCTGATCCTCTAGATAAATCTTGAGATCTTCAAATTGCGCATCTTGCATTCCGTAACCATTAGGAGCTGAGAGAAAACCCTTGTTTACTTCATTATATGCCAAACCACCGTTTCCGTTCATCTGACCATTGGGCAACGCTGAGGACTTTCCCGAGCGAAGAGATTCCCTGGGTGAATTGTAAGGGCTATAAGCAGAGGAATTGGCACTATCCCGCATTCCTGCGCGCAAGCCTTGGAACGTGGGTGGTGGAGCTAATGGTGATTCTGCAGCTTGCGGATAAGCATCTGGTTGGGTTGTAGTAGTGCGGTTAGAGAGGAATCCGGTAGATTCTACAGGTGTAATAGAACCATCATCGTCGTCGTCAAGTTCAGCCGCAGGAGTAGTTCGGATTTTGACAGTCCGCAGTAGTTCTACAAGCGCAGCAACAAGGTGTGAGGCCGCCGCATCAAGCAGTGAGACAGGCGAGATACCTGCGGCGGATGCGAAGTTCTTGGATGCTGTGATGAGATTGTTGGCGGTAGCGGAAACGCGATTTTTGAGTTTTTGCTGTTGGCGCGTCGATTCTTCGTCTCCGGCCCGCGAATCCTCAATGTCCTTGGTAATGCGACGAACATTAGCAATAACCGACTTCATACTATCGATTACTCTTTCAGGTTCGTCTGTTCGCGCACAACGCAACAGCTCGTCAATGGAGATCTGGAACTTGGTGACGTGCACATCCTTTACCAGGCCGTTAGATTCTGCAAACCCCCTTTCTCGTATGTACTTTCCTGCATCTGTGTCGATAGTTAGACCAATGGAAGATGCACGCATGTTCCGCAGTTGAGTTTTCGTCCGGGCATAGCGACTCTTCCACTCATGAACTTCCTTCTCAAGCTGCTCAACCGTTTTCTCCAACTCGCTTTGTTTCTCCCACGATGGCATATGTTGCTGGGAAAGAGCCCTCATCTCTTCCAGAAATTGTCGTGCTTCGCGGCGTGCTTCATCTGTCACCTGCTGTTGTTCTTGTAAAGCTAGACGGAGTTCTTCGTTTTCTCTCATTGCAGCTGAGTCGTCTACGCCACGGTTGCTTTGCTGGGCTTCCTCAAGTTGCTCCCGTAGAGCCCTGCTCTCCGCAGCATGCTTATCTCTTAGACGTTCCAACTCGTCTCGCATTGAGGCGTTCAGACCTTCAACGTTTGCTAGTTTACTTTCCAAGCCTGTCCGTAAATCTTCCCATTCTCTTTTCTCTGCATCTGCCGCATTATTATGGGAGCGCTCAACGTCTCTTAGGGCGGCGAGTTCTTCATCACGTTTTCTCATCTCGGCCCCCATGCTTTCTAACCTCTGACCAAGATCTTGTATTTGTTTTTGGTAACCATCGATAACCTTCTTGTCAACCTAAACTTCGTCAGCTTTCACATGGAAAAATTCCTGCCAGCGCGGGTGACTTACCTCAGAAGCGGGGCCCGGAACTTCTGGTTTATTATCCATCTTGCTATCAAGGCCACGTGGGCTGATGGCATCGTTATCATCATCGTTAGAGCCTGTACCATCATCATCTTCCTCGACCATAGTGCTTTTGTTCGGAACAATTGTGTTACTCTGGAACTGTTTCGGCAGAGGTCGGTCAAAATTGCCATTGGGTGGCAGTCCGGGTGAAGGTGGCACCGGGAAGTCACTAGGGACTCTTGGTGGACCGGCAGAACGAATAGAGCTTGCGTCAGATGGCCTTCTCATAGCACCATTTGGCCCTCTCGGCATGCCCATGCCGTTCACAGGCGTCCCGGTCCTACTCGGGGGAGCGCCAGGAGGTGCCCCCGGAGTGCTTCGGCGGGGAGTAACGCTAGCCACAAATGCTGGGATGCGCCTCTCTAGCTCACAGAAAACGTCAGTAGCCAGGTCTCTGAATCTCGGTGAACCAAGAGTCGAAAGCTTTTGGCGGGCCTGGTTGCGTTTGGGATGGAAATTCGGCTCGGGCAGAAGGTATGGAGGAGGCCCGGTATTGGGAGGCGCACCCGGAGGTGGTCGCCTGATCTGTCGTCGCATCAACTCATCGAAGACATCGGTGGATAATTCAAGAAACTGAACAGATGACAGCCTGAGGAGTTTGTCTCTGGCCTTATTCGGGGGCGGGTTCGCTCTTCCATCCTTGGACGTGGAGGCCAAGTACCGCCTCAGTGCAACATAATGTTCTCCTAATACCGCTTCGGTATTCTCTTCGCGTATACTACGTCCGCTCTCACTGTGCGCGTAGGTACTAGAGCGGCCAACAGAGGGAGGGGGAGAAGGGCCACCGACACTCCTGGGCCCGCCAGGAAAACCATTCATTCTTCCGCTGGGACTCCCGGATTCTGGAGGAGAGGCAAGACCGCGATTGTTTGGATAAAGACCATCAGCTTGGTATTTAGCGGTACCGGACCACTCACTACTACCATCTATAGAGACAGGTGACAGCGGCGCATTGCGATTGTTCATGATCGAGAGGAAAACTGAGGGCTGTCTGTAGCTCAGGCGAGGATGTGGCCTCATCCAGCCGGAACAAAGAAGTTGGTAGTGATATGACCCTAGAAGGATCGTGCGCCACGCCAGGAAGGGGGCCCCGTGTTTCCAGGCCAGCCCAGCCGGCGCTATGCAATCCTCTTCGGTAACCGATTGCTATCTAGTCGATCCACCGGGCCCGTTTCGTTCAGCCCGTTGATCGATTGTGTTTTATTCGCACTTGAGGTACTCAATAGGCCGAGGCTAAAGTGTAATTGTAGGGAAAGAAGCTCGACTATCAGCGATCGTGTAGCGCGATTATTACGTCGGTCAGGAAACGAAGCGTTAATCTGGTGTTCAGTCGATAATTATCAATTACGTATGTATAGGAATCCGTATCCAAAAAAATCGAAGCGACGTCGTAGCTGGTCGAGGGCAGCGGTTGCTGAAGACAATCAAGACGGTGCGATCCGAGGACAGGGAGCCGGGAGGGAGTGTGTTGAAAGAGAGTGTGGTCTTTTCTTGTTCTGGAAATGCCCTTGGATCCACGTGCCAAAAGGCTCACAATTGGAAAAGATGTGCGGTTGCCAGTGGGCGACGATAGTTGGTATTTCAAAAACGACCGTGCTGAGTAGAGCAGGAAAAAGGGATGGATGCGAAGCTAGCTCTATGGACTTCGAAACGCATCACAACACCATGAAGCGATGGACGAATTACGAGTCACGGCAAAGGAGAGGGTAGGGGGAGATGGCGAAAGTGACGGTCTAATTTTCCACGACCATCGGCATGGGGAAGGGTTGTCGAGAAGCAACACAACAGTTACCGGAAGAAGAGGGAGGCCAAGCAGGAGAATGTATGTACAGGCGGGCTGGCAGGCTGGCAGGCTGGGTAGGCTGGGTAGGCTGGGTAGGGTTGGCGAGGGAAGGAGGAGTGGGATTCGCGGCGTGATAACGGCAGGATGGAGTTGTATCAGGCAAGTGATACAACAGGTTATACTGTACCTGCTATGCCTACTGGGTACTATCCTTACCTAACCTACCTAATGTACTATAGCCACCTAGTCAGGGGGTCTGCCGGCGGTAGTATGCACTGCTGACGGGCCCGGCTTCGCTACCTTGGGCTGTTCAGTGGAAAGGGGGGGAAACAGAGCATACCTACCATACCTAAATTGGACAAGAAGGGAATTTGGAAAAAAAGGACCAGAGCTATTGACTGACCAGCTACACTAAACTTGATCTAGTCCATCCCTCCCCTCTAATAGCCCTGACAGCGTCCAAAAGGTAGCGCGCGATAATTTCTTTTAAATGCCCAGATGAGCCAGCTGCCCAAGTAGGGACAGTCGGCGATATCGAATTGCGAACCTACGCTGCTACACTACAATTTTAGTTGAAATTATGGGCTTCTCTTCCCCATGCTAATGCCCCACCCCCGTCTGCTAACACACTGCGATCTTGCAGGCTGACAGCCAGCCTCGGGCTGCCACTGGTCAGTAATTGGTGCTCATTACCGTGGAACCCATGCGAAGCCAGGTCCCCCGCTGGTCCTAACTGGGCAGTCTACATGACAGTGTGTAATCGCTAACCATCTATCTGCGTACTGTATCTCTATCATGTTAGGTACAGTCCCATCTCAATTCACTGTTCTCATTGTCGACGAGCTCCAAAGATCGACAGAGTGTCCGTCGACAGCACAGATCTCAGCCCAGGCACAGATGGGACAGATCGCCCTACTAGCGGGTATTTTTATCTTATTATTCGAGACAGCGCCATCTATTGCTTTGGTCTTTTGCTCTTTCTTCAGCTCTCTCTCTCACGCCCTCTGGCGCACAGTCACAGTCACGTTGTTCGCGGAACCTTACATCTAACCTCGCCACGGCACCATAGGATTAGGCCGGTGGATAGCGATTCCTTGCTTAAGATTATGGAGGCAGGCTCCCATGTCGGCTCCTCATTCGTCAGCGGTGGCCTCTATCTCTATGCAGACATCTGCACTACCTGAACACCAGCAAAACCCTAGGCGTCTACATAGATTGGCTGCTATTGGCCTCTCACCTCGCCCGTTTCGCGCGCGCTTCTATCAGTGTGCCTCCCTCGCCTCCCTATCAACTTCATTACATTGGCTCAACTTGTTCACGATGGGCATCTTTTTATCATACACTAATTTCATCTCCAATAGCAAGATGAACTTTATACCTACAGTACATGACGTGAGCGAATAGCGTGATTTGTCCCCCAACCTACTACAATGTACACGTATAGTCTCCAGTCTCCAGCCCATCTGGGTTGAAGACCCGCATCTGCAAAATTTCGAATCCTCCTGATTTTAGGATCGGAACAGATACGCTGTATTTATCCCCTACGACGCCGTCTCGAATTCACCCCCAGCCAATGGGAAATTGAAGGCTGATTCATTGCCCGAGGGCCCGATAGACCTTCGGATTGTTCATATCGACCACTAAATATCGACAACTAAAGTCCAGGCACACAGCTGTACACTAATAGATGCCATTACGCATATGTGTGGCTGGGGAAAATTGCAATACCTACACGACACCTGCATCAGGAATAAGGTTAGTTAGGAGGCAGCCTCGGCAGTTCCACGAACTAGTTGCGTGACCAAGACGCTCATCAAACAAGGATACCTAGCACTACGGCGTTCTAGAACCGTAGCAGACAATGACTTATTCACCCAGGACTCCGTATGAATTAACACAAAAAAACAGCAACCCAAAGAGCAAGAAATTCCATATCAAACTTGAATATTTAAAATTATGCTCTGTATACGAGAACATTGTCAAATTTTCAATAGCGAAAGGCTAATTTGGCGCGAGTTTCACTAGAAGAAACCAAACTATGTATTGTTTCCGGCTTGGTTCATCCCATCCCATGTCACGGGGGTGCTCTGATCCTCGATTCCTCGTCGCAGTCTCCGTCTCAGGCCGTGTTTGAGCCTCAGCCCAAGTACAACTACCAAGCACACTACCAAGTAACCTACATTCCCATCACCCGGCCTACAGTTTCGCATATCGTATCTATGTCGGCCCGAGCATTAGGGCTCGCTCGTTGCCTAGTGATTCACTATTCATACTTCCTCATAAGTGAGTGGCTACAACAATAGATCGGATGGTCGCGTCATAGCAATCCCCCCGTTGAAGGCTTAAAATGTTTCACCTGCCACGAAACATGCCAACGAGGCCAGTCGGTCTGTTGTCGGGTGAGCTGACTAAGCACATAACTATCAGCGTAATGAAGCTCGCTTGACCGGGTGATGGCAACTAGAAGATTATGAAGGTGCTGTTGTCAGGTGACTATTGGGTGCTGTTTTGCTTCGCCTTTGTTTTATTTACGCTTTGATTTATGACCTGACAACCTAGCTTCACCATGCACAGAGACTGCCTTGAAGGTGGAACTATTTTGCAACGTATGCAACTTAGATGATGTGGTCAAAAAGTGACTGCATGTATTTCATTCGGGATGTCTGTGGTACTTTCTCCAAAACGCCGTCTGTCCCAAATATCCATATCATCAACATGGAACCAACTATAGTAGTTCCTGGTATCGTAAAGCAACAGCATAAATCATAATCATACAAATTAGAACCAAGCTAGCGTCCATGTCGCCGGCAGGTTCGGCCACCGCTCTTGCCACTCGCCCACAATCTCAGGTACTCGCTCGTCGAATGACATCCGAGTCGCCGCAGTGGCCATGTCGAAGGCGGCAGCGCCCATGACTTCTCGCTCCTCTCTCGCTGCCTTGTTTAATGAATCAGCCAGGTCTAATATGCCTGAACCACCAATAGACGCCTCTTCGTGGTTGTCTCTAATGTCGACGTTGATAACGTGGACGGGCCGGTTCAAGGGTGATCCCCGGTTGAGTAGATCGTCAATAACGGCATCCCAACATCTCTCTTCGCAAGTGAAGACCACATCTACTATGCCTCCTTCTGTGCCGGCATGGCCACGGTCTTTCCCTTGCTCGGTTCTTGGAACCCCTATCTGCCAGTCTTGCCAGCGCTCTGGACCCCACTTCACCTGTCTATTTCTTCCCAGCATGTTCAGTAGGCCGTTGGCCGTGTATAGCCTGTGGTCCTTTCCGTCGAGTTCCTTATACATCGTGTCGTAGGAGACCTTATTGAATGGGTAGACATTAGGTTGGTGGATGGTAGGTCCGGGCAAGCGAACGAGGGAGCCGGTACCAAAGGAGATGACGGGATAGTTGGCTTGTGCCAGACGCAGATGCGCTTCCATCGATCTTTGGCGTGTTAGTTTGGGCGTTGCGAGGAATCGATTCTACGCAGCTGTTTTGCAAATGCTCACCTGTTCTGGTTGCTTGCACAAACCGTACAAAATTTCAATTTGTAACCACCAGCATCCTCCCGCTCGCCATTCTCCGATGGCTGACTGATGACGGAGGCTCCATTTGCAACCTCCATCGTGATATTACGGATCTATATTTCTTCTAGGAATAATTGTGTGCTGATATGATTCGTTACGCGGTCTAAACTATCGACAAGCTATATCAGAAAGAGTCAGCGGAATGGACAGGATAGTGCATTTCTACTGGCAGGAAAAAATTTCTCGGGTATTCAGAATTGTTGCGTATGGTAATATGTTGGGTGTCACCATGGAAAATCAGACAGCTCCAATAAAAATTTCATCATGAGAGAGATCGATTCCTTGCGTAGCTTATACAGGCGCGTTTCATGGTACATACCTGTCTTGTTTATGTAGGGATGTTGCAAAATGCAGACGTTCGCGAACTATGTTTCAATTGAGGCGGGACAATCTAGGTGACATGAGCTGTCTCCGAATTGCATCATTCTGGCTCGCTCGTCGTTGAATGGAAACTAGATAGAACGTCAAGTGAAATGAAAGAGCGTGGATGATTGCCTCATGTCGTTGGGGTCCAATTTGACCGAGGTAGCAATGGGAGAAGCTTGCTTTCTACCTGTGCGCCAGCCTCCCAGGAGGCTAGAAGAAAGGCCTCATTAAGCTGGCTGAATGGATAAATGGGTTAGAACAATATTGAAACCGGATAAGCACCGGTAAAAGCGACTATTGCTGAATTGAGGTGCTAGTAGGTATTACGTCAGGTCTATGAGGGTTCGCCGGGAATAGAAAGAATACGTACTTACCTACGGTAGGTAGGTCGGCTAGGTGTAGCTAAAAATAGCGCTAGCGTAGTATTGTGTCCCTATAGCATAGTACCTACCCAGAGGGCAGCTGCCGAGGGTTCACGATGCTAGCAATCGGGCTATGGATTTCCAAGTTTACTTGTAGTCTTTATACGCGGTTGGATATTCTTCTCCCGCTAGACACGCAGCTCCGTATGTACTGAAATAACATCGTCATGAGCCGCCTCAATTCACTGCAGTAGGTAGATATGTTTCCTGACGAAAGACCGGTTCAGATCCTTATGCAGACAACCTGGAGATACCTACAACTAGTTTTGTCCGAGGCGTTGCGACGCTGCACGCCCTCTTCTCTACCGAATCAAACGTCGCCAGCACAATCGACCAGATGCACGAAGTCTTTGGAGCTTATCACGTGGCCTTTTTGTTTCACATTTGCTGACATGCATGAATGGTTGGGTTCGTGCGTCTTTGGGCTCTGTTTTGCTGCAGTAGTCCTCACTGCATTGCGGAAAAAGCGGTGTTGGATGCATGTCATTTCATATTCGGCCACTCCAGCTCTACCGTAGGTAGAAGACACGCAAGTCGCACGCTCGTCATTCTCAGATAAAGCGGTAAGTTCCAGTCGAGCTCGGGGAGAACAAGACCGTCGTTAACTGTATTAATATCTGTGGGAGACAGATGCTGTACTTGTCGGGTACCCATATGTTTCGTTTCGTCCGATATAACAATCTCGACCATCATCTACCTTTTACCGAGTAAGGCAGGCTGCCTCATGCGAGGGGGAGTCTAATCGGTTCTCTAACCTATGGGATACTAAACCTATGCGTACAGATCGTTGTTCAACCCACTTTTCATCTTCATCTCTCCGAGCTCCAAAGTCGGAGCGAACCTTGCCATCCCATGTGCAGCTCAAGGATTTGCTTGTCGGGTTAGAGTGATTGAACGCAAAGAAACAGCCCTACCCAGCTAGTTACAGCAGATTGGCAAATCATGAGCCATGATTGATCCAGAACCAATGTCCGTGACAACTCTACTTTCAGGTGCAACATGCTAGGCAGGGAACTCGGCAGGAGACTAGACAGACTCACCTGATGGACGGGAATACTATATCAACAGGCTCCCTGCTGAATGGTTCGTCGACATAGCGCCTAGTTTTTCGATAGATCGCGAAAGATCGGCCTCCCCGCAACGGCCGCTGGAGGGGTAGACCTTGGTCTTATCGATATATCGGTGCATACCACCCACTGCCCAGGTGGCGTAGTATGTAGGTAAGTAGGTAATTATTTAATGATCTGTTTTCCCAAGTTTAGTAGTAGGAATATTAGTATTACACATACTCTCTACGATAGTCTCGTCATACACACCAGGCTAATGTCAAGAAATTAATACCTTAAGCATACTACATATAGTATAAATATATGAGTGGTAGCAGTAAGTTGCAATGCATCTGCTCATAGTCCGCCCAACTTAGTGGCCCATTGTGCTGACTTACAGTCCAAAACAAGCGCCGCCTGTTAGAGAGAGGTGGATTCGTACTCCACTTGGTCGGCATGGCATACCAGTAGGCACTTACAGACTGCAGTACAGGCAAGTAGGTGTGCCAAGGCCATAGTTGATGTTGCTCTTGCTCTTGCTCTTCGCCGCCGTTGCGTTGTAGTATATAGGTATCTAAAGCCAGTAGTTTCCCATTACCTACATATAGCCTGATAGAGCCTGCTAGCAACATTAGTATTATATATCGGCGCATATCTATGCGTAGTTTAGTATATTGTAGATAGAATCGTGTGTCTGAAGTCTGCCTGAACTCATAATATTGTGTCTAGACCGCAGTAGATAGATATTTATGGGGGTATCTTTAGAAGTGAGTGAGTGGTTCCTCCCTCAGCTGTCAAAGGGCCACTTACCTCTCTTACCTCTCTTACCTACTAGTTATCTAGTATATGCCCAAGCTAACCGACAGGTACCGAAGGAAGTACCTACCTGCCCGCCTATGTGAGTGCCTTCCTACACCACGGACGACTTCATAAACCTATCATGAGCAGGTCCACCCTTCCACCTCTCACCCCTCAAACCCTTCCCCATGTCCCATGGTTCCCTTTAGGTTTCCTTGCCTTTGCTTCTTCCAGTTGATTCGTCTATACCACATATAACATACCTACATACAGGCAGGCAGGCAGACACACACTCAGCCATCCGCTGCCCCCCTGTCGTTCTTCCCCACCACCCGTCCAATTGTGCCCATTGTTTGTTTCCTTTGTTCTTTGTCTTCTGCTGCAGGCCGAGTATACTGTATGGTACTGCGCAGTAGGTAGACTAGCCGCACCGCCACGGTACACCTCGGACGGGCCTCGCCTTGCCTGCCACTCTCCTCGGCGACCCATACCTACCTGAGGCTACCTACCTACCTACATCTAAGCCGTCCCGGTGCCTTCAACCTCTACAGTACATCCAACTTCATTTGCGCCTTCGTGTTGGCCTTGGCCTCGGCCCCTCTTGTTCTAATTCCCACGGGCACTCCTTTCGACTGCAAAGTTCATTGCAAAGTTCATTGCAAAGCATACCGATGCCCCTCTGCTTAGACCACGACACCCCACTACACGAGAGCCGCTAGCAGATAGGTAGCCCAAGGTCCGTACCATGGTGTAGGGTTTGACACCCCACTTGACCCTGTTAGCCCTGGCAACTTCATCTGCCTTCCTGTCTTGTCTGCCTGTAATAACAGGCATTGCCTTCTTCTAGGCTTTCCATTCCTTTGTACTCTCGCCTTATTCATTTCTGTGCTCACCGCAGTACCGATAGGACAGTTTCAACCAAGTCGATAGACAACTGTGTAGCGACTTCACGTAGCCGCCTCCTCACATCGTCGCAACCGCCTGTTTCGACTCGTCCACCGACTGTATTACTTCGAGGTTACACACATATATACCCGTGCTCTACCGACACGACCAATCCGCGCCCTTTTGCGACAGCACAGCTAGCCGCCATCGAAGGCGGTGGGATACAGCTTGCAGGACAAGACTGTTGAGCGGCAGCCAGCTTCGCTACCCTGGCGTCACCACATCTATCTTGGTCGGTTGCGCATAGTGGAAACACGTACATACCTATTTATATATAAACGAATATCCTATTTGCTCTTTTGGATATCGAACCCAGGGTACGCACATCAAAACAAACAAAGGTCGAAAGACTCCCAAGGCCTCTTCCTCCTATGGCTGCAATCATGTCCTCTGGCTCATCTCCGGCGACCTCGCCTCCAGCAGTAATCCTGTCGCACCCTTCTTCAGCGAACCCGAACCATCCTTCGTTGCCTCCCTTAATCACCTCGCCGCCCTCACGCCGATCCGTAATTCCTCGCCCAATGTCGCACGTATCCAAGAATAGGTTGTCCCAGTATTCGACGGGCTCCATCCCGTCGCGCTCACGGCCAACGTCTCATCTTTTCCCAATATTCCACTCGAGTCTCTCCTACACCATCGTCCGTGATTTCGCCTATCCACCAGTGAATCCCATGCACTATGGGCCCCCACCGGAACCCTCGAGACCACCATCTGGGATGATTACGCCTGCTAGCGAATCTCGACGATTGTCCGACCCACCGCCATCATGGGACAACAAGACCTCGTGGGAATGGTCGGCAGATGGCGGATATGGAAAGAGCGGGGAATTGGCACCAATCCACTTCGGCGACGGACCTCCGTGGAGCGAGGACGAGGATCTTCATAGTCCTGTTGTTAGCTCTCGGCATAGGAAACATAAGTCTACCTCTGCGACAATGGGGAAGCCCAGGTCCTCGAGAGAGGGCGACGGATCCTCTGTTGTGGGCGGCAGTCATTTCAATGCGGAGACAAGATACTACGTCGGCACAAGTGGTGATGGTACTGAAAGATACTATGTGAGTCAAGGTGGAGAGGCCAACGGTCCCGGCGGAGAGTTCGTCACATATCCACCGGACCAGACACGACACTCGAACGCGACGTATCGAAATATAGACCAACAAGCTCAGCACTATGCGGAGAACAACTCCGAATATCAATCCGAATCGGATGCATCAAGTGTTGCATCGTCACCGGGTTTTAATGTATATGACGAGTCCAGGTATTCCCGGGATTACCAATTTACTATTACCTCGCCAGACGAGGAAATGCACGGCAAAGCCGTTGCATTGTTCGATTTCGAACGAGAAAACGAGAATGAACTCCCTCTTGTTGAAGGTCAAATCATCTGGGTATCGTACCGCCATGGGCAAGGCTGGCTCGTAGCAGAGGATCCCAAGACACAGGAAAGTGGACTTGTTCCTGAGCAATATGTCCGTTTGCTTCGTGATATTGAAGGAGGCATGACGAGCCTCGTGGCCCAGGTCGCTACAACGGACGGATCTGCAACGCCTAATGAAGCAGGGACTCCAACACAAGCTGAGCATAGTGGTCAGGCCTTGCCTGCTCCGCAATCTGGACACACGCCATCCTCAAGCACATCGAATGGGTACCACCAACCGATAGTGTCCACATTTTCAACCTCGAGCAAAGATTTGGACCCGTACCCGCAACATTTATTAGGCCAGCATGGGCAAGCCCCACAAGTTGTACATTACCACGGCCAAAGAGGAGGTAGCCAGGCAAACACGCCAACGGTACAAAACTCGTTTGATACTGCGCTTGGCAGGCGAGGCAGTTCGGATGTCAGGCGCAGTGATTCCACTTCTGCCAAATCTCAGCCTTTGGAGACTTTACCAGATGCAAGACTAACATCTCCTTCAGCGGATTCTGCCTCAGCGAAGGGGAAAGAACCTGAGCAACTCACAAGATGACAGTCACTTACGGAGGTGCCAATAACAGATCTCCTAACTAAGACAGCCTTGTGTCGCTAAATGATCATGTGTGCATCTCGTGGATGATTATGAGTATGGGTGTTCGGCAAATGATTTCCGACGCCGACGGTCCGTCTATAGCTGGTTTGAGCCAACGCTACAGAGAGACAGCCGCTTGTTGGGATCGCCCATACGCTTCAACTTTCCCTGGCACAATGGGGCTGTTGCTGGAGTTGCTGCTTTTCGACCTCAATATGAAATAGTCTTGAAATAGGCTCGGAATGTAAGGGGCTACGTCAAAGCGGTGGCTACTACATCTAAGACCGATGGATCCAGAAATGGGGGGCGCGGACCTCAATTACTGTAAAATCGGGATTGTACAGAAAAAGAGGTAATTGGCGTTCCTGAGGGATAGGGGGATACGATCTATATGACGCTTGACATGAAACGAATTGACTCGAATGACTTGCCCATGGCAAAATTAATGCCTAGATCCTTCTTGAATTGTTTCTTGTGATACATTCTTGTGATAACTTTGTGAACTCTGGAGACTCGCTCAATTAGATAGTGTATAAATAATGCTTTCCTCGGAGGAGCAGAAGCGGGGAGATATAATGTGATATTTTTAATCCCAACCTTTTTCATACAATTCTTTTCGATCCGTTTGATTTATAGGTAGGTAGTCCATGCATTCTGGTAGATGTAACTCCGGCTGAAGTCCCACCATAGTTGAAGACTCCATGACACCATTTTCTGTCCTGATAAGGGGGTCTGCGATTGAAGTGGCAGCATTACTATGCTTTCTGTGATCGTTGACAGACAGACAGACAGACAGACAGATAGACAGTTGGTGAAATACGGACAAAAGCGAATTGCGCAGTTATGAGATTGAGCCAATTAATAGGTAGCAAGTAGTGCAATTTTTGGAATCTGTAAAAGGGTACATACATACCAGGTCGTGCTAGGGGAGACGTGTTGAAGAATCCAGAAGCTAACTAATTGTAAGGAAGCAGGGACCATATTTAGACGATGGTCTTTTTTTGCTTTGCTCTTTATACGGAAATGTTTTGCAGTATTTACGTAGTACATAGGGGAAACACCATTCCTTCATAGGTATCCGCTATGATTGACAGAAATCGCCGACCCTTTTCAAAGGAAGTCAGTGCACTACGTACGTTGAAGATGTTGGGAACATCAATCAAATTATTCAACAATGGTATCATAATGCTAAAAGGGAACTACAAGTAATAAGGGTATCTCGTTACCTATACTAACTCCCTACCTTCCTACCATCCCAGTTCTATGCCATTCCCAAGTACTTAGCACGCTCACTGCCCAGGTCTAGTCAGTGAGCCAGCGAGTGACTGAGTGAGCGAGTGCTTCACGACCATGAAGGCCCACCACCGCCTCCACGCTGCGCTCCGCCCTCCATTTTCATGCTTTCTTCCAGCGCTCGTCTAAGCTCCTCATCCTCATCCTCTTCAGAATTACCATCACCGGGGTTCTGCCCGGCTCTCGCTTTTTGGAGTTCCGCCTCCGCAAGACTCTGTTTCTTCACATACTCCATGACGATGTCCTCTTCGGACCTCAATGAGTTGATCCGTGCCATTTCCTGCTGGTGCGCCCTCTCCGATTCCGCAAGGGCGCGCTTGAGTTCTTCGTCGTCGTCGGCCGTTGGTCGTTGGGGGTTTTGATTTTGTTCGGCCTGAGATGCCTCGATGGCCTGGCGGATTGCGTCTTCATCGAAATCGGGGCTTTCGCGCCCGTGCTGCTTCTGGATCTCGTGTTCCGCTTGAGAGGCCTGGAGAGCTCTCTGATATTCCGCGTCGCCGTGGGTAGTGGAGTCGTCGTCTTCCTCAGCATCATACATGCGAATGGCTTGTTGTTGATCCTCGGCTATGCTCTGTTTGATGGCCTCTTCGATCAAAGCCTGGTACTCTTCGTCGGTGATGTTGTCAAGATCGTCAGGTGAGAAGGGATATTGATGTGGTTCGCCTTGCGGGCGCTTGACATCGGGAACCCATCCCGACCGTTGCGCGCCGGTATCTGCAAGGGGCTTCCTCACGATTGACCGCCTCTTCATAATTTGCACGCTGGACCTAATGGCTTTCTCAATCTGAGCATCTTCAGCTGCATCTCCCCTTGATGTTTCATGAACGGCGGTTTGGATAGCGGTTTCAAATTCGTCGCTTAGCTCAGAGGGGCTATCGGCGGCGGATAGGCTTCGCATGTCTTCTTCGATGAACGGCCCTTCGGCTCGTGACTTCTTGAAGTCTCTCATGCGTTCTTGTTGTATTCTCCTATCTTCAGAATTCCAGTGTTGGAGCCATCCTGTCCTAGGCTGCTCGCCCAGGTCCTCGGTGCTGGCCGAGGCACGCTCGGGGACCGATGGTGATGGATCTCTCGATTTGCCTTTCTGCTTTTGTTTCAAGGCGTAAAACCCCTTCATTTGGTCCCTCAAAGTTAGCCAACGCACTTCAGCGTCCTCACGCTCCTCAAGCGAGGAGCTACTGAAGTCTTCATTGCCTTGAGATATTCGTGATGCAACAATATACTTCTGAGCACTTTGGGCAAACCTCGTGCGAATTTCAGCATGGACACCAGCCATGGTATAAGCAGGTATACCCCAAATCGCTGTGGAAATATCAGTATACGTATAGATGTGCATACGTAAAGAGTAAAACTTACCGGCACCCGATTTCAACACCAAGCCACCGATACCCTTGCCAAACCCTTTGACAAATCCTGCACCGCCCTCTTTTTCGGCGCCTTTGATGGGCTGTGTCACTAGTCCTGTGATACCATCATACAGCCCTAGCCCAAATTCTTTGCTTGCGACTTTTAGGCCACTACTAAAGCCAGTAACTTTCTCTGCAGGTCGAATCGTGTCGTCGTTGTAAAGCTTCGGTGCGTTCCTGAAACCTCTGGCGATTCCCATGCAGAAGTTCATCGGACTCTTAGCACCGGCAGCTATGATGTTGTTGATGCTAATGCTAGTGTCCAATACCTTTTCCAATTGTGTATGCATACGTTCACTGGACATCGATTCTGCTCTCGCAGCACGTGTATTGCTGCTTGCTTGCTCACGAGGCGTAGATAATGGAATTGAAGTCTCAGATGCGGTTGCAGCATGGCTTGAACCATTTGCATTAGACGTGCGAATACTGGCCAAATCCGAGTCTTTATGCTCCAACGTACTTGACGTTGCTATGTCTTCTGCCGATGGATTAGGAGAACTGTGAATAGCAACATTCTCCGTGGTCCTCAAGTTTGGTATTCCCTTGGCAGCTTTAAAAAGATCTCTTGGAATGTCTGCTGCGGACATGGCAATGGTGGTAAAGTCACCAACAAGAGCCGAGGCACAAGCAGAGATCGGGTCGGTAGGGTAGTTGTCGGTTTCGTATTCCTTTGCGCGGAAGCTAATATCATATTGTCAATCACCTTCCCTATCGCTTATAATGAAAGGGCTCCATTCACTTACAGTTTCAAGTCGGAGTATTGGATATAGCCACTATTGACGAGAGTGGCGGCAGCGAATGCGCTGAGGTGTATCTGGCTCCGTCTCACTCGCCAAACAGCCACCCGACTCGGTGCAACAGAACATCTTAGAGCATCCACATCAAGATGTTTATGGAAACTTTGTGCCCCAATATCGGCGCCTTTCTCCTCGCGGATCTTCTCTCCCAATGCTTTCGCCTTTTCCTGTGTCTCTGGCTTGAGCGCGATTGTGATGGCTTCAGCAAGTCCTTCTGCGGTCAGTTTCTTGTAAGGTATAGGGTCTGGTCCTGCGCCAGCTCTAGCTACCATAGCTCCCCAGAAAGGCTGGTCGCCGAAGAAAGGGACGACGATAGTGGGCTTGCCCGCCTGGATCCCAGCGGCTGTAGTTCCAGCACCTCCATGGTGGCATACGGCTGAAACTTTCTTGAAAAGCCAATCGTGCGGCACATTGCCCAGCATAAATACACCTTCGGGTATCCCCAGAGAATCGGCACCTAGACCACCCCAGCCTTTTGACACCAGAGCACGAACACCAGTTGCGGCCACGGCATTGAAGATCATTTTGGTGAGTCCATCGGGATCATCAACAACGATAGAGCCAAATCCGATATAGACTGGTGGTGGTCCGGCCGCTAGAAATTGCGCAAGCTCAGGGTCTGGAACATACGACGAAGCCAAATTTAAAAAGTAAAAGCCGGCGACGTCGATGTGGTTACCCCAATCGTTGGGCTTGGGAATAAGAGCGGGGGACCTGTATTCTTCAATGAGAATTTTTTTCTACCGTCGCTGATAGGACATGAATTCAACGTACCAGCAGTATGTGTAGGGGATTCGTAGACGTGTTAAGACGCCTGGTGCCCAAATCAAGGCAAGCGGATCCAGATCGAGAATCTTGGTTCGAAAACGATTGATGACATCTCCAAGTCCCTGCCATGTCATCATCTCAACCATGGCATAGGACAGGTAGTTAGTTGTTACTGGATCGGTGTTGGATGACTGAATATTCGCAAGCGGCTGTGGGAAGGCCCTTGTGGGTGACCAGGGCATGCTGAGGGTGTCTTGATTAGCTAGAATCCAGAACGTCTGAAGAGACGTCACTCACGTGAACATTAGATGTAGTGGCACACCGAGTTTCTCGGCGACATGGATGTGCGCAAAGCTAGGAGGATTAGCAATGATGACATCCGCGACGAACGGTTTGTGTCTCGAGTCGCCCATGACCGGGACCACATCCGAAGGGACATCCTCATCTCTACGGCTAAAGCGTGGCGCGGGCCCAAGACCATCGCCAGTCTCGATACAGGATCTCCAGCATCCCATAACTATCTGTTCGATGCCCTTTCTTCGCTTCGTAATCTCTCCATTCTTCAGCGCATCGATACCGGGCATCAAGCCGGGATTCTTGACCATAAAAGCCATGAGTTCAGCGGGATCACCTCCAATGGCGAAGAATTCCAAGCCATTCTCCTCGACAAATTTCTGAAATGTGGCGTGGGTGGCCACTCGAACGCGGTGGCCGTAGGTATTCTTCAAGACCAGCCCGAGGGCGATAAAGGGCTGAACATCGCCTCGCGACCCGACGATCTGTATGACGACGTTGAATCGAGGCGGGGGTGTCTGGCCAGGCTGGCCACCTAGGCTCGGGGGGATGTAAGGGGGTGGTAATGGTTTGGTGGTGGCTTGCGCTTCATGTCTCAGCTGACTGCGCAAAGTAGGAGCTAGGAAATCGGCAAGGTGCCTGCTTGTCTGGTTGATGTTGATGTTGACTCGACCGTCATCTAGCAAGATGTTTGTTAGCCGCGAACGCGCCAAAAGCACGTAGCAAGACGCAAATGGTACCTGTGACGGCAGCACCGGCGTCGAACCCGGACTGGTGAATATTTAGCTGGTCATGGACTTCGCTGTAGGCGGGAGGCACATCTTCATCGACGACTAGGTCGGGGTATTCAGGAAGGAAGCCATTGTTATAGTAGTGCTGGCTATCGCCGGTAACAACGAGGCCCTGGGTCTGGTCGGAGCCAGTGCGAGTTCGGTTGCGTGGTGGCGGGCGCGGGGCATCTTGTTTCGCGAAACGAGCAGCCTGAGCCTTCTTCTCGTCAATGATGGACATTTTCGACTGAATTGATTTCCTCGGCCCAGAAGTCGGCCACAGAAGTCGGCCAAAGAGAGTTTGCGATCTGCGTTCAGATAGGCATTCGACGAGACGGTAGGGGGAAAAAAGAGGAGGAACGAAATGGGATTGGTGTCCCCTAACACATGGCAGCGTAGACGACTCGTTACGCCTGTATGTGATGAATTTGGGCGACAGTTACACTGATGATGTAAAATAAGTATGTATACAGAATGTACGGCACCGCACTGAGGGGTATCACGATAGGCGATAATGGGGGACCAAGAGCGGGAATGGGCAGCGGGAATGGGCCGCAGGAATATAGACTCGGAATTGATTGGGATATCTAACAGCTTCTTAAAAGAAAAGAGAGAAGAGAAGAGAAGGAAAACTACTCCTATCTTGCTGCCTGATATATTATCCAGGACCGATGATGGGATAGATAGACTTAAGATGGACTATGCCGTGTGTGAAGCTCCAGTACTAGGTAAAGTACTAGTCTAGGTAAAGTAAGTATGGTAGGTAGGTACTACCAGGGACTGTAGGTGGTGGTACTAGGTACCTACCTAATGTAGTAGTAGTGGCTACAGTACCCACAGCTGTCGCGATGACGTGGTGGGGTTGTTAGGTGCGAGCGAGGCTGATTTCATGATATTTACCTTGATGAGGGGTCTATCCGTCTCAGCTGGCTTCTAGCCCATGAGCCATCCCCCATCCCCTAGACCTGCCTGCCTTTGCCGTTTCCGCGTATTCGGCCGGGCTTGCGAAAATCGGGCAATCTGGGCTGGGAAACACCCACTTAGTAATATTATTTGGTACCTTGGCATTTGTGAACATGTGAAATAGCCAGCTTCACCAGAAACACTTACATACAGCTCGAGTGGCTAGTGGCTATGGACGCGCGGATTTTAACCTGTTGGGGTGGCACGGTAGTAGCATGATTGGCTGCTGGAGTTCTGGAGTCCCAATGCCACAAGCACGGCCACGCATCTCCATGCATGTCACTGCCACTCCACTCGATTCTTGCCAATGCCATCAGAGGCCCAGACAGACGAAGCAAGGGGCACGGCTACTTACTGAATCAGAAATCGGTTCTCCTGAACCCTTGCCAGGTCAGGTCCCTGCGGCCGATTCCGGGCTGGAGAGAGATGGTGGATTACCAAATCTGACTGATTTCAGACCATCGTAACCCGGTGGCTATCAGCAGTTTTGAGGACTCTGCAAGCTAGGCGCGCTTGGGATGAGCGAGAACCGCACGAGTATTGTTAAGATATTGAAGGCATCCAGGGAGCTAGGACTTGCCTGGCACCCACTGGTGCGTTATTACTTTATTTGATCATCGCCCTAGCAAGATCTCTGGATTCCAGTTCTCGTCCTATCTCATACCTCCATCGCACTTGTCTTGCTTTTCTAGAAGCCAATGTCGCGGTGCTATCAGATGTTGGTCTCAATGATGGTCAATATGCAGCCAATCATCAGGCGGTACTGCAATGTTGCCAGAAATAGGCAACGGCAAAAGGGCAGGGATGTTAGATCAAGAGTCCAATCCTAAAGAGGGTAAGGGTCGGCTGTAACATCATGGGAGTAGGCAATGCTTGAATTCAAAAAGAATTCTGCTGCCTAAGCTAGGTCCATCTATCTAACACGCGGTATTTCCGTTTCTCTCAAGTTTACGGTGTTGCTGCGGTGCAACGGCTGGTATATTTGGGCTCCGTTGTCACTTTTTCGACCTACCCACCTCTCGCTGTTTGCGAGTCAACAACCCAAGGGCAGAACAGGGAATGAGGAGAATATGTCGTGCAAACACACGGCTCATAGGCTATCCACTATAGCGCTATATGAGCCATGTGAGGCAACGTCACCTCGTTCCGTATAAGCAACCCGACTTGAGGGCTGTTCCTTTGTTCGTTCGAGACAGCTGCTTGGTCGCCGCCGAACAAACTGAATCGTCAGTTTTGGATGAGTAGGTATTATTGTCCCGCCAAACACTAGCCACAATTGCGGCGACAGAGGTTTCCGCCTCTTGGGCCAAAGAGATGGGTCGCCTCGTGATAGGTATGCCCCTCAATTGTCTTAAACAGCAGCCAATTCAGCTCTAGTCCAACTGCAACCGTTGCGTTGATCGACATAACAACCCAGGCAAACGACTTCTTTTGAGGTTGTTGGCGTACCATAGGTGGGGGAGCCAACCGCAAAACAATAGACAATACCATCACGGGCCTCGTATATTTCCCATCTACTATCACAGCTCCCCCAATGCGGGCGGGTTGCCACATACGTCCGGGCTGTTACATGAGCCAGACATGGAGGCCGAGTTAGTTCGTCTGGTGTCCGCTGGTCTTCTCTTCCCCGCTATGCGTTTATAGGTGTCAACTGGACGTCAGAGAGCGAACGATAAACCAAAGGTGGGTCGATCGAGACCTCGGCACGATACCTACTTGTTGCGATTTAACGTTGTGAACCCCGTTTCTCGCGGATCTTCGCATGTACCTAGACTAGGCCGCATCGTTCTTCTGCAGGTCTCTCCCTCTGTTTTCAAGTCATGCTCGGAATCTCTGTGTGGGGATTGTGACCCCCAGCGCCAACCATAGCCACCAGTCAGCTATTTATGACCCCCAACGCGAAGGGAATTAATTAGATCCAATGCTACGTTTACAACTTGCATCACGGGACGTCCCTTTACGTATTTTTATATATCAGTGACTAGGTTGGGCATATATGTATGTAAGTATGTTCAGGAAAGTGTTATATCCTTCAGTATTTGCCTATCCACTATCCATTCACCCACTCAAGAGTACTCGTGGCCTGACTATTCCCCAGATACTTGATTACCCCTTGCTGAAAGACTGAATTTCTGCGAGAGATATTGAATCTCGGTGCAAGGCTTGTACTTTGATAGCGCTACGATCTGTTGTTCTTGTTTCTCATTTGCAAGAAGATGGCGGCAACACAGCTCTCGAAAGACCTCTTACGGGCGCGGTTCGTAGGCAAGACACTGCACAATGTCCCTACGCCTGCCGCCGTGCTAGACCTGGCCAAAGTGGAAGCGAACTGTAACCAGATGCTCAGAACGGCTCGAAGACTGAATCTCAACTGGCGAGCTCATATCAAGACTCATAAGGTCAGCCAGCCTGAAATACACACACACAAACACATCTATATACGAGTATATATATATACATAGACGGCTAGCTGGCTTCTGAAATTTCACACGCAACGAAAAGAACTAACACTAGCGCCAATCGAGGTTATAGACAGCTGAGCTCACGAGGCTACAAGTAGGCGACGATGATACCACGCCAGTCAACATCGTCGTTTCGACTCTCGCCGAGGCCGAGAACGTGCTGCCGCTGCTCAAGGAGTATCAATCCAAAGGGCGACAAGTCAACGTATGTATATCCATTCCATCCATCCATCCACTATTTCCAACTCTCCCTTTAAATCAAACATCCAAACTCAAAAAAATCCACTAATCCCCTAAAGATGCTCTACTCCTTCCCCATCTACCCCTCCAGCATAGACCGTCTAGCAGCCCTATCTAGCCAACTCGGCCCCAACGGCCTGACCGTAATGGTCGACCACATAGACCAGATCAAGCTCCTCACCCTCCTAGCCTCCAAGTCCGGGCACCCGCCTCTCGTCTTCCTCAAGATCAACATCGGCAGCAACCGCGCGGGCGTGCCCCCCGATACCCCGGCCTGCGTGGCCCTGGTGCGGGAGCTCCTGCTCTCCGAGACTGTCGGGGCCTCCATCTTCTGGGGCCTGTACTCCCACGCGGGCCACTCGTACGCGTCGCGCCGGGACTGGGAGGCCATGAACGTCCTAGGCGTCGAGTTCGGGACCCTGTACGACGTCGCGCGCGCCGTGGTCCAGAAGGACCGGCCCGACCACCCCCTCGTGCTCTCCGTGGGCGCTACCCCGACCGTCACGTCGCTGCATCACCCGGACTTTGACGGGGATACTAATCCCGAAACAAACGGCGACAGTAAAACTACTACTACTGCTGCTGCTGCTGCTGCTGCTAATTCTACTAATAATGACGAGGCAGCAGCAGCAGCAGCAACAGCCCAAATCAAAGACCTACTAACACGCATGCGCGCCTCGGGTCTAACTCTAGAAATCCACGCAGGCGTCTACCCAACCCTCGACATCCAACAGCTCGCCGCGCACTCCTGCGACGCGCGCTACCTCAACCCCTCCGCGATCGCCATCAGCGTTCTCGCCGAGGTATCCTCCGTCTATCCCGGTCGCGGGCCCAAGGGTGTCACCGAAGCCCTCGTGAACGCTGGATCCCTCGCGCTAGGCCGCGAGCCGTGCGAGGACATGGGGGCCGTCAAGGGACAGCATTATAACGGCTGGGGCATCGTGATGCCGTGGGCCGGGGTCGAGAATGTCGTTCCTGGGCCGAAGTTCCCTGGTGTCCATGGCGGTTGGCAGGTTGCGCGTATCAGTCAGGAACATGGGGTTTTGGCGTGGCGGGGGCCTGGTGAAGGTACTGGTGCTACTGGTGACGCGGATAACGGTACTGGGGATGGCGAGGAGACGCCGCTTGCCGTGGGTCAGCGCGTGCGTATCTGGCCGAATCACTCGTGTATTACCGGGGCGGGATACCCGTGGTATCTCATCGTGGACTCGCGGAATGCTGGGCGCGAGGACGAGGTCGTCGATGTCTGGCCGCGGTGGAATGGGTGGTGATGTTATATCAATTAAAATCATATTTATCTTATTCTTCCGAGCTAGAACATAAGCAAGCGGCTTGTTCATTGATCATGAGATTTGGATAGTAAACATGGTAAATCAGAACATCACAAGCATCGCCCGGAATTATGACATATTCGGTCAATCTCCAGGGTTATTGTAACACGAAGAGCCCAGTCCAACGCAATGCAAAAGTCCATAGGTGTTAAGAGGCATCATGAGATTTCAATTTTTGAATACCGAGTGGCAAGACCACGTGCCGTTTAGGATTAAGACTAACTCTACAAACTTCTGCTACTCTTAGCCCCTTTTCAGAAAAACGCAGGAGCCCGAATGAGTCTCTCCAGAGACATTCTACATTTTCCACCGACAACTCCATACGCCAAATGCCCGCAATAAGAAAAAAAGAGCAGGCGGAATATCTCATGCTTCCATACACCATGATATTCTAAGCCGTAGTTTGAAATATTACATCAAGACCTAGTCCTCCTCCAGAGGATCTTTTTCAAGAAAGGACGGCGCGCACGTTATCCCACTACTTACAGCGCTTTTCGACGATACCGACACCGTTCTCCTCATACTCCTTTTTCGAGATCCACATTTGATGAAACGTCCCGAGACTTGCTAAGATGCTGCCTCCTATCCAGGCACCGAAGCGGCGTTCTGTCGTGAGACCGGCGGCATGTAGCTTGATCTTCATACCCGGATGCATGGCCATAAGTTCGTTGTTGAGGCGATCGTTGAAGCCGTTCAGCAAGCTGGTGCCACCAGTGACAACGACGTTGCCGAGAAGGTTGGGTCGCAGATCGACGTCGACGGAGTTTAAGCAGGCCTTGATCATCTCGGGGATCGTCTGGGCTTTGACACTGCCGTCAGGGTTCGGAAAAGCGGCGTTCTCATCCCACATGCCCTCCGATACGCGATAACGCTGCTCTCGCCACATCTGATTCCAGCCATCCGGCATCTCGAAGACTCGGCCTGGCTGTGTCTTGACCAGCTCCTCGTTTCCGGGGTTTAGATATCTACCAGGGCCCCTCCACACCTCGACAACCGATTCCTTGAACTCGGTCAAGAGACGTTCCTCTTCGTAAGCGCGGAACGAAGGTGTGACCTCGAATGGAAACTTCCGGAGCCTGGCCTGCGCCGGGGCACCCGCATCAACGGCAGTCTTGTTTTCAATCATGAAGTAGGGCACAACGTTGACTTTGGGGTCATTATTGTCCCACATGGTCCGGATCTGCTGCGACAGCCAGAGACCGCCAACCTGGGACTTTTGAATGGATCGCTTGAGAATCATGCCGTCGTGTATGGCTGTGACGCTCGTGTTGGCGCCGCCGACGTCAATGACCAGCGCCGAGGCTTTACCCGCAGCAAAAGCAGCGCACACCGGTGTCTTGGACATCCAGAAGGCAGGGCAACCCCAGTTTTCCATTGCGATTTCAATGGCCTTTTCTCGAGCCTTACCCGAGTTCCACGGGGCCTCGGTCATGAGGAGGGGGTTCTCCGCCAGTGGCTTCTCCTGCTGCTCAATGTCTTCCATGGCGACATCGCCTTCGCCATCTGCAGCTCCGTCCTTCGCGCTGCTTCTGATGATGGGGGGCGACTCGCGATCGGGTTGCAGGCGGTTGATGAGCATGTGTTCCCAGAGCTTGGTGGCGGCATCCCAATCCTCGACAACGCTCTCAGTACGTGACATGTAGTTCTTGACCTCAAAGTCGCTGCGCGGGTATAGACATTCGTCACCAAAGATATTTCTATAGGTCGTCGTGGTAGAATCTGGGTTGCTGGTCTTCAGGGCACCGTAGAACGAGGGAAGCACAGATTTGGGAACATCTTCACCGGCAAAGCCAGCGCGCGTGTGGCAGTAACCGGCATCTAGGACGAGCGCCGATACCTCATCTGTGCAGGCAAGTCAGTAAGCATATTGCCATTCCAATTTCGATTTCAGCAGCACCACAAGGCTACGATGCAGAACTTACCTCCACCGTAGACATCCAGCGGTGCCTGGGTATTTGGAAGGGGTTGCTGGGCTGCCATAGTAATGAAGGCGATAATAACGAAAAGACTATGATCAACCAAACCCGGGAAACAAACTTTGACCAACGAAATGAGACGGTAGGTGAAGAAGTGAGATGTTGCTGGGTGGGAGAAGTTGAGAGATGGTGGGGGCGTGTCGCAGCCCGGAAAGCTTCAATCGCGTTAATGCAGGTAGAGAGCGACCTGCAGGTTTGAAGCTCCCCCCGTCTTGGTCGCGAGTGGCTGGTAACAGCGCGCGCGGCGGCTTGGTTGTGAGATAAGTACCTAGGTACCTGAACTAGTAGTATAGAGGAGAGGTACAGTACGGGGTGCTAGAGCTGCAGGTTGAGCTCTACTGTACTTGTCCCCTGGTCAGCCCTGGTGCTACCTAAAGTACGCTAACATACAGGGGGTTAAAGTAGGTACCTACCTACCCTCTACCTAATGGTTGACCACCCCACGACTGCGCTAAAGACCTCGGGGGCTTCAATGCCTCACCTACCAACACTGACTGTAATAGAGGTCTCTTACCAACATGTCGTCGTTCTCCGACGATGAAGACGTAGACCACCTCTCCGACAACCAGTCCAACGCCTCATCCTCAGGCGATGATGATGATGATGATGACGAGCCGTTCCCACCCCCTCCATTGAGCCAGAACTACTTTGCGCCCCCCTTCTACGGCCGCCCGCCTACGCCTCTACCACCATCGCCATCTCTCACCTCTCTACTCCGCCCCTCGCGGCCCACGACGCCCGACCCATCCGACGATGACATCGAGCCGGTGCAGCGCGCCTCTCCCAAGGTGCCGACGTACGAGTACTACGGCTTCGTTGTCTACCTGTTCTCGTCCCTGACTTTCCTGATCTACCTGCTTTGGGCGTACCTCCCCTCGCCCTTCCTCCACGCCCTGGGCATATACTACTACCCGAACCGGTGGTGGGCGCTGGCGATCCCCTCCTTCATCACCATGTTGATCGTGTACATATACGTGGCTCTCGCGTTATACAACACCGAGGTGTTGACGCTGCCTCTGACGTCCATCGAGACCATCGTCGACGAGGCTGCCAAGATAGCCACGGTCGACAGCAAAGGGCGCATCAGGCTGAAGGGGGACGGCGCGGGCGAACGGAAGCAGATGACGGAGGAGATGGCGCATCAGCTCGATTGGAAGAGCATTTGGAACAAGGGAACGGATGCTGTTATGGACGTGCCGCTTGCCGGGGTGTGTGAGGTTTTATATGGTGGTTTAGATGACGATGATGACGAGAACCATGGACATGGCACTTTGCATAGTGATACCCTTTATTTATCTTGAACGAAAATAACGATGGCACTCGGTACCAATGAGTTAATGAATAATACTTGATTTCCATATTATAGGCCTTGGCAGGGTAAAGCAGTACTAATTTCTCAAACGTTTTCGCTCTCTTCTCATCGATGAACGACCCTCAGCTGAACCATTCCATTACTTCATACAGCGCAATTCACTTGAATAATAGCTGGTCGGAGCAGAATACCGATTTCACATGATGGTATTGCTTTACATTAATTCTCCGTCGAGTTTATATAGCGTCGAATTAACTTGCTGCAGTCAGACTGTCCTGTCCCACTTTGTCGCATCATGTCATTGGATGAGCTCAATAAGTAAACGTTCTTAAAATGCTTCTCTCCCTCTTCCTCGTCACTACACCAGATGAATGAGATTGTTAGATATGAAATTGACTACCTTCCTAGTCCTCAAAATTTCATTATGAATATATGACATAGACCCCAATACAGAGCATGAGCCTCATTTACTCTCTCGCACACGCCTAAATGCATGAGACTACCGTAAGACACCGCAAGGCCTCTTCCTATTCTCATAAACACATCTCAACCACCCCTCTCTCTCACAAACAACAAAATACAATGGAAGAACTCCCCATAATCCCGCGTGGGATAAGATTCCAAGCAGATTTCATTTCTTCCGCCCACGAAGCCGAGCTACTGCACATATTCCAGCACGAGCTCTCCTGGCCCGCCTCCAGAAAACCTGGGTCCCGCCTATCGCTGCACTACGGGTACACCTTCGACTACAAGACCTTCGGCGTTGACCCCAACATCCCATATAAACCCTTTCCAGAATGGCTACTCCCCCTAATCCCGCGGAACGTCCAAGGGGGGCGCGACCCAGACCAGGTCTGTCTGCAGTACTACCCTCCCGGCGCAGGCATCCCGCCGCACGTAGACACGCACTCGGCGTACGACGAGCTGTACGCGCTATCCCTGGGCTCCGCGGTGACGATGCAGTTCCGACATACCCGTGCCAGCGGTAGTGAGAAGACTCACGAGAAAGCAGACGAAGAGGAGGAAGAGGAGAGAGAAACCGTCGTCGTCGATCTCCCGCCCCGCAGCATGATGGAGATGTCGGGCGACTCCCGCCTGCACTGGGAACACGGTATCAAGAAGCGCAAGAAAGACACCCTCCCCGACGGTACCGTGCGAATGCGCGGGGAGCGCTGGAGTATCACGTACCGGTGGCTGCGTGAGGGGGGCCAGTGCGAGTGCGGAGACGCGAGGCTTTGCGATACGGCGCAGAGACGGCTTGGGGTTGAGAGGGAGTTTCGCTGGAAACAGCAGCAGCCGGAGGGCAGTGTTGAAGAGGGAAGGCAGGAGGAAAACCAGAAAGAATTAGAAGAGAGAAGAGACGGTACGGAGATGGACGACAATAATAGAATAGATCAAGGTCATCGGCACAAGAACAGTAATCTAATATCGTCTCCATCCTAAGTTTTTATAACCTTTTCATTTTATTTTTCAATTCTTGATTGATGTCTAACGTAACAAGCCGAGATCACGGTTTCTCAAGCTTCAACTTGGGACCCAGCTACGCCAAATCTTTGATTTCCAGCTGCCCGTCTGACCTCTGTCGTATCATCAGCCGGCCAGCCAGCCATATTCCACCCTCGACCCTTTCTCAACAAACCCCATAATCCCATTTACATCTCCCCGCACTGCGCAATAACAACATCCAGATCCGGGATATCGCGACCCTTGCGACCCGTCTTCGTCTTCTCCATTTTAGAGACGACATCCATACCGTCCACAACCTTTCCAAAGACGACGTGCTTCCCGTCTAGATGGGGTGTAGGTGTGGTGGTGATAAAGAACTGGCTGCCATTCGTATTCGGGCCTGAGTTCTACTCACCCGAAAGAAAGATAACAAGTCAGAAATTTGATTTAGCAAGGATCGCGGGCGACAGCAGCTTACCGCCATGGAGAGCAACCCGCCTTGCGTATGTTTCAGGGTGAAGTTTTCGTCCGCGAACGACTTGGTGCCGTAGATGCACTGAGTAGATCCCAGTTAGACCGGCCACCAGAACCAATATGCCCTCGCGCCCATCTAGAAACTCACCGTGCTTCCTGTCCCATTTCCATTCAGGAAATCCCCTCCCTGACACATAAAGTTCTGGATCTAATTTATACACGGACAAGTCAGCATCAGCCATATACGCACCTAGAACAGTAACAGTAGATAAAGACATAGAGAGCGAGATAATGAGACAGCGGGAATCGAGGGTTGCAAAAGTGATTAAAGAGAAAAGAGAGAGAGAACTCATCGCACAATTCGGTGAAACTTGCTGCCCTTGTACCCCTGGGGCAGGCCGCGGCTATCCTTGGACTCGCCGGTGCAGAACTGGCGGAAGTTCTCCGCCGTCCGGGGCACGGTGTCCTTGAACAGCTCGAAGGTGATGCGGCCGAGGGGTTCGCCTGGAATTTCGCACTAAATTTAGCAAGTAGACTCAAATATTAACATAAACGTAAGAAAAAACGGAGCATGAGATATCTTATGACGGGTAGGTATGCCGATGTGTGGATGAGGGCAGCTCAATGTAAGAGACAGGCAGCATTAGGAAAGGTGCAGTTAGAGGTAATTAGGATCAGCAAAAGAGGCTTCGAGACGATGAGAATGAAGAAATCTCATTGAGGCGAGATATCTTACCTCCGAGGGTAATGTCGAAGAACACTCTGTGACCCGACCATGGTTAGCAATGCCGTTTATTCAAGGTGTCAAGCGGCGTGCATCCAACCCGCGTGCCGGGTGCCACAAATGCGAACGTCACTCACAGGGGGTTTCCCGAGGCTGGGAGTTGAGTAGGCGCCATGCTGGGTACTTAGGTATAATTCGCAGGGATGGAACTTATATCGGTATAATTTGTTTGTGAGGTTTCGCTTGGAAGCTGGTGGTGATGAAAACTTAATTATTGACTGTCTTACCCTTCACTTATCTAGGGTGCGCTCAACTCCCGCTCACAAAAAGGCCCCACTTACCTTTAGCAAACCTCAACAACGCAAAAAAAAAAAAAATTCCACGGAAATCTCGGTACCTCAGGCCATTCACCTCAACAATTATAGCGAAGTCGGGACTCGTCATTTTGATGTTTTCATTAATTTGAATTGTTCATCATTTTTAAGTATTCTTATGCGCTAAACGTAATAACTACTGAATTATGAGCTGCGCACTATCTGGGATGAGGACCATGAAACAATTGAGGATTAGATAACCTCATTTCCGGGCTGCTGTCTCGGTATTGGATTGGTTAGAAACGGCGCCGCTGCATCGTGTATTGCCTTGCCTAGGACTAAAATACACTGCATCTCACTTCCTCGCAGTCAAGCGGCTAGATAGCGGTACCACTACAGCAAATGTGACATCTCCGGAACGTTTCGTAGACACAGATCTTTACACACCTCTCAGAAAGAGACACAATAATTCAGCCACTACAAGTGAAGCGCACGAGGTATCGCCACCATGTCATTGCAGCGAGCGTCAAGATCATCTTCAGTATTCACACGACTTGCATGCCAGGCCTACATCATCAATACATTAGGTGATGAATATATATACACATATACAGATGTTTATGTTTCTTCTGTGAGTATCTAACCATCAATGGGACATATATACTCTCTCTCACGGCCAAAATCATCAACAATTCTGTGCTGTTTATCCTTGTTCTGCGCCTGTAATGCATCCAGACATCTCTGGTGGTAGATGTGTCTACACGCAAGTACGACAAGTGGTCCTAATGGTTCGTTCTTCCTCGCGCTGACAGCATTGCCGTTTATGCCTGAGCTCTTATCCCCGGGAGACACTTCGTCTTCGGCCGTCGTACCTTCAAGCGGGCCCGGTTGTGTTTCGATATCGACGCTTTTGCCTTTACCCTTCCCAGAGTATGTCTCTTGTTGTTGTGGCAAGGGTTCCGCTTTGCCTTTTCCACGGGCTGTAGACGAATTAGAGGCAGCGGCAATAGATTTCTTCTCTCTCCGCCTGGCAGTTTCAGTCCTCTGTCTCTCCTCCCAGGCTTCAAATACGTTACCAGAAACACCAGGTCCCCATATGCGACGTCCGCAAGCCTCGCACGTCGATCCCTTGGGGCGCCAGCCTCTCTGTCGTAGCTCTACAGCTTGCTTTACATTGACGAACAGCTGCTGCTCCAGCAACCGGTTTGAGAGTTGCAAGATAGATTGCTCGTAAGCATAAGCCGAGAATATCGATGCCAAAACAGCTCGTAGATCAGCGAGATTGGGTGATGTGGCAGCTGCCCGTGTCAAAAAGGCACGAAGGATGCGCAGAAACGTTAAGCTCCCTCCAGAAGATGTTACCAAGCGGTTACTCGCTTCAGAGGACCCTTGTGTTGATGTTGCCGTAAGGAGCGCCGTAAAGGTGTGTTGAACTAGAGAGCGTAGCAAAGCCACAAGCTTATCGGTATCCAAAATCTGGGAGACATGATCCTCTGGTGAGTTTGCATCCTCGTCAGGCGGGCTGACTACTCCAGATAATCTGCGGGTGATTTGAACCGTGGTGTCGATTATCTCTAGCCATAACTTTTCATTTGGTGTGAGATCGCTAGGTGCCGGTGAGCTCTGCCTTCGCTGCAAGGCATCGACCCGTTGTGAAGTTTTCATCTGACCTTGGCACAACCAGATGCCAACATGGGTATATTTCTGTAATGCTTTCAAGAGATCTTCAGCGATATCCTGAACATCGATTTCTTCTTTATCTTCAGTAATACCAGACAACAGGCCTTGAAGAGTAGACTCGAGTGTGAACAAATGTTTTGTCAAACGGCTCATGGCATCCTGTACTTGTCCTTCTCGTGCCATAAGAATGACAGCGGCATCAATAACGCCGGTGTCTTCCATTGTCGGCAGTAATCTGTCAAGTCTGAGGTTTGTTGCTTGAACAGAGCCAATGTACTCAGATACATGGTTGGAATTGTATCTGCACATCAGCTGTACGAAGAGTTCGATGAATTCTCGGTCCAAATTGCTCTCCAACTGCCTGGAATCTTCAGATTCGGGTTCCAGGAGCGCTTTGAGGTATGTGTATTGAAGCTCGGGGTTATCTCTAAGGGACTCGATCACGAAATGATGCAGCTCAGGTGCGTATTTATGCAGTGTTTGGGCCGCCTTCTCCGGACTGAGTTCCACCAATTCTGTTGAATGCTCCTTGATAACGTCATGGACATCGTGGATTTGTCGTTTACTCAAGCTAGCTTGAGGTCTAAGACAATCCACGAGGCAACCAAAGATCCCATCTTGATCATCAGGATCGTCAAAGTAGGTTTGCACCAATAGGCCGTACCGTTGCTCGTTTCTGTATATTCGCTTCAAGATACGATAAAACCCTGCCTTTTCAAACAATGGGATCATTGGCATCAGGTCTGGTGGCTGGTAGACTGAAAGAAGGTATTCTGTGCTGAGTTGGGCATCGTCTGCTAAATCGACACCCGGGTAATTGCAAAGGCCGCCAATTATTCTATCTAATGTTGACCCCGGAATGATTAGATATTGTTGAAACTTGGGCAGATTACGCGCGATGAACATGTCCAGGTAGATGGTGTCTTCAGGGGCAAAGTCATTGGCGTTCATAATCTCGAGCAGAATTGACACGATGTACTGACGATCGACAGTCATGCCGAACACTTGCTCTTCGGGAAGATCCTTTCCAGTGCCGCCATTAAGATGTTTCTCCTGGGACTCGTTGAGAAAGGGGTCCTCGAAAACCTCATTCAGCGCACTAAGAAAACTTGGAGCGTCAAGCTTCAATATCATCCTAAGATAGGGAAACGGCGGCTCTTGACATCCAGCCGGGCGAGTCAAGAAGATCTTGTTGCTGCCCTTGGGCCATTCGATTGTGTTTCCAGAAAAGAGGAACCAGTAAAGCTCGGCTTTTGCTTTCGAGGCTAGGTCCTCATCAATGGCTTCTCCTGTCGGGTATATTCTACCAGTCATGGTATAAGACAGATAGGGAAAGATTTTGAGAGAATTGACACCGAAGATCTCGTTTTCCAACAGGTCTCCATTAAACCCGTTCTCATCGCTTTGTATCAACGGCTTGAGAAGGGTAAGGAGATCGATTAGGGGCGTTATGTAATCATTCAAAGCTTGATTCCACACATATATCAGTGCGTCGTAAAGCCCGTGCTGTTTACAGAGCAGCGTAATCTGGTCGATGTCGAGAGTAGCCGTCTCCATATGGCATATCATCTCTTCTAGACGACCCTCCCAGCCTTGGCTCACGAAATGCGTTACCATTGCCTTGACAACGGTTGGCGGGACGGTCCTGATTGTTTTTTCTAGGATGTATGGCTCGAGGACCTCTAAGAAAACCCCCTCGACTTCGCCCTCTTCGAACCACTCGTAGACTTCATCGAAGAGAAAGTCAATATCCCCCACATTTTTGCACGCCACGAAACATGTTTCTGCTAGCTCGTGTAAATGTTGGTCATCTACCGCGGATTTGTTCTTTTGTCGTTGGCCAAAGACATGTTTCAGAGATGCAGCCATGAGCTCCATTAGCTTATCTTGTACCATCTGATGCCGCGAGGCTGCATCTTCAGGCAGCCCAATAGTCAACTTGTTTGCGTCTCCGGTATAGTACGAAGTTGCCAATTGAATCGCGCCAACATAATCACCATTCTTCATCAGGGCAATTAAGCGGTCAGCCCAGTTCGAAAGTGTGCCAAATGAAACATCATTAAATCCAAGTAAAAAGAGGCGCCCCTTGTAGGTCTTCAGGCTCATGTAGAAAGCATCAGCAACAACACCGTGCATAGAGGTGTCGTCTTCATCTAGCTGTTCTACCAAAGCATGTAGCTGTGCTGAAAACAGGTCAGCATGATAGATGTACTTGTGGATGAGATCGAAAGCCTCAGTCATCCTCATTGAACGATCTTCTAAAATGATCAATCGCTGACTGATAGTTAAAACGGTCAAGACCGAGCGGCTAAGCCATTGCACAGCGACAATTGCTTCTTCACACTTCCAACGGCTCCGAGCTTTGAATTTGAGTGTTGGCTGCTTATCCTTGTTGTCAGATGGTATCTCATCCACGTCTAAAACTGTCAAAACATTCGACCAGCAATAAACCAGTTTAGCCTTTGACATAGTGCAGCCTGTAGCAGGGTCTGGGACCTTTAACTTAACAGCGGGAAACCATGCTAAACACCCGCTCATCGCGCTATGTGGTGCAACATCCTTTGGCCTTGCAGACTTGTGTTGAGTCTGCGCGATGGGCGTCGTTGATACAATGACTAAAAGATATGGTGTGAGCATTGCTGTGAGACCCATTGAGTCTGTAGCACGTTCCACATTTCCAAGTGGTAGGGGTGCGAACGCAAGTACGGTACTAGGTTTCAGGGGCTTCCCTATTGGCGCGGGAGTCTCTGGGTAACGCCCAAGTATCCTCACCGTCTTGACCGTTCTACCAAGGGAGCCGGTTCCCCGAGTGGCCAAGTGAGAGAAAGCCATGCCGCGATCATCCGCGGAAACCAAGGCTGTGTGTCTTGTTCCCAGAAATCCAAGATGGGTGACAGCCACATTTGGCATATGGCCATCCACTGTCCGATGTTGTAATTGGGATGCATCTAGATGGGGGATGTGTAAGAAGGGTCGTGATGCCCGACTTGTATCCCAGGTGAAAATATTTCCATTTGCATGACCAGCCCCGATCGTAGTATGATCTGCTGATATAGCGATGGATGTGATCGCCCCAGATTCCACGGCTGTTTCGCGTTAGATATCTTGGGCTAAAGAAAGAAAAACGAGAGCTGTCTCACCTTTGGTGCCAGGCCCGATGATCATTTTCAGGGTTTGTTCAAAATCAAACATTAGAATTATGCCTTTGGTAGTGCCTAAAACAATGGAAGCAGAGACAGCTATACAAGTAGGAGAACCAAAATTGCGCTTCCCAGCTTCCGACAGAGCCTGCCCATTCAACTTTGTGAGTTTCCTCCATTGTACAACTTCCCATGGAGGCGAGGGCGTATCGGTCTCGCCAGCGTCGAACAAGAGTTGGCTACTGAGAGACACATTTCTACTGTGGCCCGTCAGGAAAGCGGGAGAGGAAGGTCGCGGCGATAAGGAGGACGGAGAGGAGATGCGTGATTGGAAGCGCCGATCGAAAGGCCGGAAAGAAGGCGTGGGACTGGCTAATCCAGGTCGCGATGCTACAGACGGAGGAATACTACTACCAGGTGACGACAAGATTGATCCCTTTGGTGACGTTAGCATAGTACCAAACACTGGGCAGTTGACGCTCCTACTTGGACGGAAGGGGAATCATCAGGGATCGACAACAGCGAGTTTATTGGACTGGCAGCTCGTCGGGGCAGGCCATCCATCGATGAGCCCTCGTCAGATACATCCGCCTGGTCCCTGAGTAGTTGACGATACCGACTGGCGGCGACGGAGCTTTGGACCCGAGGCGGAATGGAGGCATCGTCCTGTAGCTCTTCCTCCAGGACCTCGGCGATATGCCCCTGATCGTCCCCTTTGATGGTCTCTTCGTCACTGGAAACTGCATCCGCATCGGGAGGCAGATCTATGTGGTCTTGACCCATATCCTCATCCTCCGTCTCCGGTGGCTGGGTGCTCATCGGGGCGGTTGTATGGCGCGCATGGCTTCCATGGGAGGTCTTCTCGAGAGGATAGAATCCGGCGCCACAGCTCGCGGCACGTTCAAGCACAGTTTGGCAACGTCGAAGTCTGTTCAGAAGCTCGTCAAATCGTCAAGCAAGAGTACACCAAGCTTACTGGCGCGTGTTTGAATCGAAGCTCGGTGCAAGCGGCGTTCAACGAGGGTGAAGGAAGCTAGGTCGGGTATTTCGGTAGTGATATACGCACTGCAGAGCCGTAAACCACTGCTTTTTCGTCTTATCAAATCCAATTGATGTTGTCTGCTTTATTGTCGCACTTCTTGAGGTCGGCAGGCAGGTACCTAAGGTAAGAGAGCTTCAGCCAAGGCCGCAGGCTCCAGCGCAGCGCAGCGCTATAATTACAACGATACAGTTAGGAGCACGCTTACTATCAGCTACCTAGGTACCTACCTACCTAGTAGGTACCTCCAATCCATTCAGCGGGCCCCGCCGCTACTACTACCAACAGAACAGCCAATCCCAGCCACGCCTGAAGTGCCTTCTTCAACGTCACTTTACTTAGCTACCTACTTACCTATGGACCCTTCCAAATTCAAGTCGTATAAATACCCTACCGAGGTCTGAAGTGCTCGTTTTCCAGACAAGCGATTAAAATACCAATCATCTACCCATCCGTCCAAAACCACTATACGTCTAGACTTCTGATCTCTTCTCTCGTAATGGCTTCAATCGGGCCAAGCTTGCCACCACACCTCGCGAAGCGCAAGCGCACCGCCGCCGACGACGACGACAACGACACATCTGCAGACTCACCCCCAACCAAGATTCGCGCTTCAGAAAACGCGCGCACAAACCAAGACGAGGTAGAGCTAGACAGTGATAGCGACGACGGATATGGTCCTCCCGCTCCAAAACCTGTCGTGCGACCATCATCAATAGGGCCGAGTCTCCCAAAGAACACCGACGGAAATTCTATAGACGAAGAAGAGCAAACCATTAGCCCCTCCGCACCTTTACCACCTACCACAAACACAGCAAAACGCTCAATAGGGCCTACGCTACCATCAACGAACACAGACGAGATCGGCCTCGAAAGTGAAGATGACGACGTCGGTCCAGCACCGCCAGAACCCAAGCGCGTCCACGGTCCTGCGCCACCTCCAGCAAATCTCTCAGAAAGGCCGCCCGCACATTCAGAGTCCGACTCAGACGATGATTACGGCCCAGCCCTCCCATCATCCACATCACACCAGGAGCGGCAGGCTCGCGCCCGCGCTCTCGAAGCAGCCAAGGCCGAAGCAGCAATAGCCAAGGGCCCGCAGCGCGACGAATGGATGCTCGCGCCGCCGACGGCAGGCGGATACCGCGCCCAGGACCCAACAAAGATAAAAGCGCGACGCTTCAACTCGGGACCGCGCGCAAGCGCAAACAGTGGTGGCGGTAGCGGCGGCGAGATTAGCAGCATATGGACCGAGACACCAGAAGAGAAGCGCAAGCGTCTCGAGAACGCCGTTCTCGGCCGGGATACTACGGCCACAACATCTTCAAACCCACGGCTTCAAAGTCACAACAACAGCAGCAGCCGCAGTAATTCCAAAGAAGATGCCGCCCGGATACAGAATTACACCGAGTCAACCCGCGGCCGCAGCCTCATGGAGGAAATCAAGGCGGCGCGGGAGCGCGGCGAGCATCCCAAGACCGCGGGGCCCAAGAAGGGCTGGGCAGACGAGGAGGTGGACGACCCGAGCAAGCGCGCCTTCGACAGGGAGAAGGACATGAAGCTCGGCGGGCGCATCACCGCCTCGCAACGCAAGGAATTCCTGAATAAGTCCGCCGACTTTGGCGGTCGCTTCGCGAAGGGGAAGTATTTATAGACGGAACCCCTACCTACCGAGACATATAAGAATAATATAAAATACTATTAAGGACTGGATTCATCAGCTCTTGGTCGGTCTCCTTGCTTCTCGTTCTTGATGTGCTGGTTCGCTTTTTCGATCTATGAGCAAGTAAGTAATCAACGACAATCTCGTGGGTACCAAGGGAAAGGGGGTAATTAAACATGTAAACTAGCTACGGGGGTGGATGATGGCTCAAATCTCCCTTGCCTACGCCCTCCTCAAAGGCCATGGCTTGAGTGAGTATAAATCAACACAACCCATATAGCATGAGAGTCCTTTCATTGACTCTGTCCCAGTAGAGAATTATCGGCGTTAACTTTTTCATCTCTTCAGCTTTGGTAGGTAGTAAGTGAGTGAGCGAGTGAGTGCAAGTAAACAGGCCTTATCATCGACATATTCATAGACAGATTACCAAATTACTAAGGCTTAGCTACTACCTAGGTCAAGAACCTCACCTCGAAGCGAAGTGCTTCATCTCCTAGTAGATAAATCGCATCCTCCAACTACAATCTTTCCCTCTATTTGATACAAGGTTAATCTACTTCATCTCATAATCTCACCATCACCCCATAAACCATCTGCTAGTACATCATTACGTCAGAAGAAACATCACTACCATTCATCCACATCACCTCACTTCACTTCACTTCATAGATCACGAATCCATAGTTGAAAGGGACAACTTATTCATGAATACCTAATTATCCCCCTTCCTTCCTTCCTTCCTGCCATCCTTGCCATCCTTCCTATATGCAATATGACCAGCGCGATTGAATGATTGATAATCGGCAAAGGACCCAAACCCCCTTCCGTATCCTTATCCTTATGACTGTATAGTGTCAAACCCTTGGAAAAAGAGGGGGAAAAAATCAAAAGCATCCCATACTCCCGCAATGCAATTCATTCATTCAACCCTGTTTGGCCCTCTCCCTCCAGGCCCCATGTGCCATTCAAGCATCGAGGCCTCCTCATCGAGCATCCATAAGTAGATAGAATGCTCTGGGCCCCAGCCACGGCAACCAGATGCATACATGCCAAATCCAGATCGATCGGACCGTACCAGACCTTCTCTTAATTTCCCTTCACACAAGTGTAGATGCCTATGTGTCGGGCTAATCATTAGAGTAGCTTCGTATCCTCCTCGTCGCGGCAAGCTCTCCTCCCAACAAGTCGTTGCGATTAGATCGTGCAGCTTGTCTTTCGACAAGACTTGATATTGCAGATTCATTTGTGCATTAGTATATACTATGAACGGATAATGCGTCCATGCTGTGGTGCTCGCTAAGAAATGACGATTGGTATAAAGTAGCTAATGATCAGATGTCTAAAATCTCATTTATTGTTTCCGTATATAACTCAAAATTACTGCAGCTACTCATTCAGGCGAGTAGTCGACGGCCTAAGTCCAGCTTCTAGCTGGGAAGGTGTCGTTGTAGGGTGAATGGCGCCGTTATTAGGATTTGATTGCGCACCCGCACCCGCACCCTGTGCCTCTCGGTTCCTCATCTCCCGCTGTAGGGCAAAGGGTGGGAATCGGTTGCGGAATCTCGTCATGAAGTTACCGCCATTTCCCTCGGGTGGAACTGAAGGCTGTGCTTGGTTGGCCGTATTCCGACGACTGACCTGGGCTGGTCGTTGTGATCTATAACGACGGTCCATTTGGGCAGGATCTCGTGGTGAATCGTTGAAACGGCTAGGAAATATTTGACGGGGAGCATCGCGGAAATGACTCCAAGCGAACGATCGTACAGGCGTCCGTGGATAATTAAAGCGGCCGTTATTTCTTGATGCGTCAGGCGCAGCGGTCGACGCATTAGGATCTCGAGCTTCGCCCTCGGCAGGCTGGGGGCGAGCCTTGGGGGTGTAATAGTCAGCCTTGCAAAGCGGACAGCACGCTCTCCTGTTTGTTAACCAAGGATCTAAACAAACAGCGTGGAATGCGTGCCCGCATGTTAAGCCGCGGACATCATCGTCATCTTCTAGCGTATCGATGCAGATAGCACAAGTGTCACCTGACGATCCCATCATGTCCGGATCTAAAGCAGGGTTGATATGATCATCATCGTCTTCGTCGTCCTCGCTGGCCCGGTGGAGAGAATCTTTATTTGTATCGTTCTCTGAATGCGTGGTTGTGACAGCAGGCGCATCACTAGTTGTTTTGTCAGCGTTAGACTCTGCCGTAGGTGCATTACTTTTGGCGTCGTCATCAGGCTTCTTTTCTTCTTTATTGATTGGTTTTGGCTGGCTTTGCGCGATACCATCAGCCTCAGGGGCAGGATTCGCGGTCGTTTCATCGATGGATCTTCGATTAACAGATTGTTGATCTGGAATAATTCCCTCTGCGCTTCGTACACTGTTGGCTCGGCTAGGTGGTGCTGAAATACCGCCTGCGGTCGGTAACCCTTCCTTCTTGCGATCAAGAACCCAAGTTTTGTACTTGACCATCGGGAACTTCTCGTTCACTTCGTCCATAGTCATCAACTTTTTCTCGCGACGTCGTCGGTGAGGCCGTGCGGGCATGTTCTGCAGATCAATAGGCTCGCCATTCTCGTCAACTCGTGCCATGGCGCGATTACGAGCATTGTATCGAAAGCAGTACTTGACACCGACGATGATCCTGCATCCAACATCAGATTTTCTAGGATTCAATCATTATGCCATAAGCAGCGCTTACCATAAGTTGGTGAAAACTACACCAAAACCGAGAGCGACGAAAAATAGCAAAGGAGAACTAGAGCCTGTCCCGCCGCCGTCCTTCTTCTCTGCCGACGGGGTTGGCGAGACCGCAGCATCCGAAGGAGTAGGCAACATGGTCATGGAGGGACCGGTCATCATTGATGGGATGCCGGTATTGGATAGACTCAGGCCGGATGTTGGTGAACTCACGGAACTCGCGAAATTCGTGGAGGAGCTAACCTGCTGTCTGATCTGAAATTCCACCACTCTCGCCACGACATGAGCGCCTTCTACAAGTGCCCGATTGAAGTTCTCCATTTTACTTTCCCCCCTTAGTAATAGCTAACAGATTAGTTGAATTCGGTCAGATTTTCGAGAACGGTGTCATGGAAGTGGTAGTACGACGCTAGGCAATGCGACAATGAAAATTCGGACCACAGTTGCTTTTGGTTGCGACTGCATTCAATAGTTCGGTCGGAATCGAGCGCAAATGTCTATCTGCAAATGTCCCAAGAGGAAATAAGAGAAAAATCGACAGATAGTGAGGTTCGTACGAGACCGGGCCGTTCCGAATATCTTGCGCAATACGATGGAACTACCCACGGCGTCGCTCGGCGATCGGGAGTTCAATTGAAAGGCGATGACTCGGGATGGTGAGAACGTTGGTCCTACTCCCAGCTCAAGTGCGGAGATGTGCCGAATATCTGTTCCGGTACAGTCTCTATGACGCTGGGATTACTTGACGTCGCGCAGCTCGACCAGAAATTCGCAGTGCATGCTGCTGCGTCGAGAGATAGCTGGTGGAGAACAAGGTAATGAACCTCGAAAGTGAAATGGCGAGTGGAATGGAATGAAGGGGGGAAAGAGTTCGGGAGACAGCGAGGAGATAAGGCCGATGGTTGGCTGGGTGCACTAAGGCAAGTATGGGTAGGTAGGCTGGAAGTACAGGAGTACAAGTACCATTCAGTGGGCCAATTCCTGTACTACTTACCTGACCCGATATCTCATAGCGCAGATAGTATGCGATCCTAAGCCTGAAGAGAATGGACTGGAACAGGGCTGGTGCTGGTCCAGGACTGTCCAGGAGTATCAGGTACGCGCCGCAGTACAATAGTGTTGCTAAAAGGGCCGCTGGTTAGCGTGCTTCCTAAAGAGACTCGAGACTGCTCGAGGCTGTGGGGCCAAAGTTGTGGAGCAGAAGAACCGGGGGGCTGTGGGTACAGTACCTACCTAGTACACTAGCGAGACTAGCCGGCTAGTGTAGTGTAGACTAGTGCTGATTCGGCTGGTGCAGAGCCACCCCAGAAGTCCCCCAGAAGCCACGCTTTCTGCACCGGCTCATAAGCTGCCGCGACAGGAATACTCAAATCCTGCAGCTAGCGGGTGACAATGGCCCAGAACAGGGCCACGGCATAGCCAATTAGAGACCTGTGAGAGAGCCTTCAGTGGCTGACCATGGCGAGAGCGAGATTCGGAGTACAGTAATACATGAATACACGTACAAACCACTGTCGTGTAGAATAATGTGCTCCCTGTACGAGTGTGTATCGTATTATTTGTAGTAATCTTTCACGTACCTACCTAGTGGTACTCCCTCGGAGAGTTAGATCTCTAATATCAAGAGGAAAATCCATACGTAGTACTCGCTCACGGTCATCAACACGATTGACTGCATTGCGAGATAAATGAAGCCGACAGGACAACAGGACGCAAAACCGCTTGGTCTGAGAGCAATTGCAACCCCTCAAGCTCTAGATCCGACCAAGGTACTTGAACCGCAATTCCTATTCCAGGAGCCACCTGTGACGCGACCCGCCGTTCAATATCCTGATCAGGTTAATGCTTGCTGCGGTCGAGGTATGGGATCAACATGCTGTCACAGCTTCCCCCAGATAAAATCAATGACCTCTTTGTGAGGGAACAGTAAATCAAGTGCACAGATAGTTCACGGACCGCCGTTCGTCTACCACGTGTATCGATGCGGCAGTGCGTCTGTATTAATCCCCTATGTAAGTGGCCGTTTACTGTTTCTTTGATTGATCTGTAGATACACTACTACCCAAGTAGCTGATACTCAGTAGTTGGAGACTTTTCTCACATCTACTCCGTACTTTGAGTATCTATTAATATTTTACCGAGACCAACTACCAACTACCAACAGTCACTACCTACCAGTACATCGCAGTGAGACCTACTATAAGCTAGTTGTCCAGGCAGTTTCAAGTAAGCCGGAGAACTCGAAGATTCAGCGCTACGACTAAGGGGGTAAGATGAAGAGATTCCCCCAACTCTACACGCAACCAATTAATGCCGCCAAACGCTCGCATAGTTGACGACACTGTCCTGAAACTACCTACTACTAGGGTACCTAGTGTGACCTTCTATTGTCCGGTCAAGTCTGAGAGGTAATGAACAGATATTTTCTTGTTTTGCGGCATATCAGATATATATATATGAAAGACATCTGCGAGATAGATGAAAACATGAAATACTTAGGAGTAGCACCTAGTACGTTGTATCCCTATGCAGTGGTCTCAGGGGAATAACCATTCGCGAATCTTTTTTTACATCGCCGTCTCACATGCCGCCCGCATGTTGGGGCTGGCGGTTATAACGTTGGTCAAACAATAAGAGTGAGTATCTGTGCTGACCAGATCCATCTTAAAACGTGTCGCAGCAAAATCCTTCTATACGACTCCCCTGCAGTACAACAGCCTTGATCCTTAAATGCTGGAACCATAGCACTACTGCACGAACGATATCAACATTACCGGTATATTAAGCGAAAGTCAACCCCTGAATGCGATATAATCTGCCAGACGATACGTGCAGTAAAGGGTATCGCAGATGGTAGACAATCGCGAATTCAGCTCTGCAGGGCGCCGCCAAAGGGACTTTCAGCTTCCATATCGAAACACGGGAGCTGACGCACGCGTGCAATCTCTCTTCCGTCAGCCACTGATAGCATTTCGCCTGCGCAGGAGGGTCTTGTTTGTTATTCTGCAGCCAACAAGGAGACACAAAAAGGAATCCGATCAGAATCGTGGCCTCTACCATTGTCTCGATAGTCTAGCCCATCAATTAAACTTAGCCAGCCTCTATTGCTATTAAGCATGCTAAACATTTAAGGCTCTGCCTAAAGTTATCTAGTAGACAACTTAAATTATCCTCAATACATGTGCGGGTACACACCCGCTACGAAGAAGGCAGAAGGGAATGGATTACTATTTAGTGTTGACGACCACGGATTCCCTCCCCAGTATATCAGGCAGCTTCGACGTCATTCCTGCGTATGAAGTATTTCTTAGTAACATACATCGTTGAACCCTCTATCCTCCTAAATAAGTAGGTATGTATGCGGTATCGCGATGCCAGCCATAGGATCCCGACGGTGTCGGCAGGAGGCTAGAACCATCGTCAGAATGCACATACAACTATCTCTCGCTCGGCTTTCGCCCAACGTCATGGCGTGTCGCATCAGCGCACAGCAAAATCAGCTGAATACAAATGGGCATCGAATCCGGTTTGCTATTACTTAGATAAATACCACGCCTACACGTGTTGTGTTGACCCAAAGCCCGTCATGCAGACCGCCATTGGCTGTGTGCTTGCTCTGTTATTCAAGGCTTAGGAAAAGAAGTCACGCTTTGACCTTTATCGAACCCCTACAACCTATCACATTCTTAGCGCCGACGCTCATCGACGTCACAACGACAATTACCACCCATGGACTTTTTGGTTCGCGTTAGATAACGTAAGATTTCCGAAAAACCTTGTACACTGGAGACCCATCCCATCTTCACCGTCATAATCAGCTAACAGTAAGTTTTCTCGCTAGAATTGATATAGTACTGATAAGTAGTGAGTGGAGTGAGTCGTGCGATCCCGAATTCCATCAGACCTGATCCCGGGGGACAAATACCTTGGCATATTTTGGGTTTCCGATATCGAGAAATCTTTTCACTCACCAACAGCCCATCAATTGCTTACTGCACTTATAGGTAGGTACTCAGGAGGTACGTAGTAAATGTCAAGCGCTGGGCCTTGGGTAGTACAACTCGGCAGTAAACAGTAGGCGAACGGGATTCGCTGCTCACGCATGCCTATCTAGGCAAGTCGATGAGATTCGTGGCTGTGGCTGTGTTATAGGACTGCGGATCATATGCCGTCAGAAATTCCCTACCAACTGCAGGCTGGCTGTCTAGTGTGGGTAGCACCGACTCGCCATGGCCTGACTCTATATTTGTCAAAGCGGTCTACTACTAGATACCTAGTTGTAGATGAACAGACGAATCCTAGTCCCTCTTACAGTATATCAAGACGACATGGTGAGGCGAAACAGTTTTCAGGAACAGCAGTTAGCCATTGCCGCGTACGCATCATTCCGTAGTCCAGTCTTGAGGGTCGAATTCATTGTAAGTAATAACTCCCTGAGAGACTCACATCGTCATTTTGTCGCTACAGGGCAAGGAGGGGTTCATGAGAACTTCTCTGTCGGATGCGCCGGGAGTGGGGTCATGTTCGGCTCTGCTCGCCGGGTTTTATACGGGCAAGTTCGGTATCGACCCGGCTTGTTGAAATGACAACATGATGATCCCTTCCGTCGCCTGATGCACGGTAAGGCATATACCACCCTAACCCCTCTTGACTCCAATTTGAGTCTAGGTTGCGATCTCTCGACTGGCTGTACAAACGATTGGCATGCGGATAGGTAGCGTAGTAACTCGTGTTCCGAAACGGAGGAAAAAGACAAATGGTCTGCTTATATGCTCTGTACTGTGGCTAATGCGCCTAGGCTAGTCTAAGATGTAATGCATTGTTTAGTCGCTCGCATGGGCAGTATTAGGGTCCTCTTGGCCAACGCCTTTCGAATATAGGCACGTGAATCATCTACAAGCAATCAAGAATTTACTATCACTGTAAACGCCTCTCAGCAGAGAGGTGACCAATTTTAGCTTAGGTAAGCTTGGGAAGTTATAAAAGATTACATGGAAGTATTGTAAGCTGATCTGTCAACCGACGGTCTATTAATTGGACTAAGGCAGGCCCCTATAAGCACGCAATATACAACCTTCAGTTATATCTCACTACAATCTCCGTGTCAGCATAACACTTCGTGCTTATATGCAACTTTCTTCAGCTCAAGGCTCTAGTTTCCAACCTGAATAGCAAGGCAACCAGATAACCATTTATGCAAAGCGCGTCAACGTAGAATGTACTAATTAGACGGTATGATGCTTCGTTCAACACGGTATGCATGCCGAGGGAAATGAGACATGTCCGAGGGTGTAGAGTTCTGTCACGCTCCTTCATTGCACCTTGTGAAAAAGCAGGTATCAAACTTATTAGTCAAACTATCTCTATAGAACGTAATTACACTCAATGAATCAAGCGTAAATAGAAATAGGTCAATTCTACTTTAGCTGGGTATGACAGCTAGTTGTACGTTTTATTTGATCGTCCATTTTACCACTGGTAGCTATTATAAAAGAAGCTCAACTTGATCAAAATACCTGCAACGCCCCCCTCCGTACGTAAGAGTGTGTTTGATCGTTAAAATAATAGAGCCAGAATAGATTAGTACCTACAATGCAAGGTCCTCAATGGCGAAGGTGAGCTATTACGAAAGTATGGCTGCTCAATAAGCTTCCAAGATCTATTAAGACGTTCCCAATGAGATAGTCTAGCAACAGTAACTGCCATATGGTATGGTACCAAACCCACCCCCCCACCACAAAACATTAAGTCTACTCTTTATCCCATGACCCTCCCTTGCCAGCCGGTGCAGGGCTGGGCTAATTTCTCGATATAAGGAAATGTCCATCATTAGACACATGAGCTCGTTGGATGAGAAAACTTCGAAAGCGATAATCAGAGGAGGCAATATAAGACTCGATCTGTTGCTATGCTGCCACGGCCAAGACCCTTGAACACTAAATTGTAAAACGTTTCATTGTCTGTTATATGCCAACACCACTAGCTAATACTCGGCGAAAGTAGTTTTCAAGAGTGACAAAACCTCTTCAAGCTGTTTAACGGACTAGGAAAACCGTGGATGGTTAGCGTAATTTTTCCACGGCGTTGGGATTGAAGATTAGTAGATGGAGCACATCCGATAACACCGTTGACTGGAACGTCTATTGAAGTAGTATAGCTAGTAGCGTCGCTGAGAAGATAGACGTATGCACCACCGAGCTCTTGTGCCTCGACAAGCTTAGGAATACTGCCGTAGTATTTTAGTTGTCTTTCCCAGTCGGGTTGCTGGGGTACCCAGTGTGTCGTCGCCGTCCGTACGAGGCCGGGTGATACGCTGTTCACACGAATGCCATGCTTGACCCACTCCATGGCCAGCGTATGTGCCATGTTTCGAACACCTGCTTTCGAGGCGCCATAAGGGGCTAAGGGAACTCGCTTTTGAGTGAAAGTATAAATGTTAGTCTCAACCCCATTGCAATCAAGTGATCTGAAGGATGCAAAAACTCACCTTATTAGGGCCGTATGATGCTACCGAGGCAGTAAAGACAACCGACCCTTTGATACCGAGCTTAATGAAAACTCGTGCCGCGGCCCGGGCAGCGTAGAAAGCACCAAACAAGTTCAAATTGAAGCTCTCGGAGTGGTTGCCTAGAATCTCAGTTCGAGATCACTCCCTCAGCATCATACGCTCCCAATGCCGGCCGCTTTGGACCCTAATCCCTCGCAGATGCCTCCTAGCTACCCGCCTCAATCACGTCCTCCAGCACACTAACTGCGCGGATACTTCCACGGCGAGGTGGGTAAACATGCTCTTCGAAGATACTGTCGTCCAGAATGCGGATCTCTTGAACATGAGTTTCAAGACGGACAGGTACAATATTTTCGGCAACTCGGTCGCGCAATCGCGCGTCCGTTCCTCCACTCTGGATGTGGCAACACCATCTGAATCACCGAAACAGGCCCGCGACTTCATCGAGTCTTATCTCTGAGCGAGCGAAACACGCTGGTGAATCCGGCTCGGCTTTCGAAGCTAAATGATGGTATCTGAGTCGCCCATCTAGATATCCCCGTACGGGCCCCTTACGTTGCAGAACTTACATCTGGCGCAGCATTCGCCTCGGCAGCAACCTAACGGTACACCTTCCCTGTTCTGGGCTTCGCTTATATTAACCTATCAAGCCGGTCTTCCAATTGAGATCCTAAAGTAACGATGCGCCATTTTGGAATTACTCCAAAAATGTCGCCAGCGTGCAGGATGGCCTGTTAGGTCATTGCAAGAAAAAACCTGATGGATTAAATGGTTGCTTCATCTGAGAACGCCTGCCACGGTTCTACAAATGTCACGTAAAATGAATTGCTCTAATGAGAAAATCAAGACAGGCATCGATTCAAGTCACGAATAGCAGGTCGCGGCATTTTTTGTAGATTTTCTTTCTTTTCTTTTCCCTTCTTCCTCTTTCTACTTTCCTTTGGCACTCAGTTGGGTACATACATAAACCGGACCGAGAGAGCTAAAGCTTCTCAGAGAACAACACCATTTTTCACTTCCGTATTTTCTCAACAATACCGCCTATCCTGGATTGTACTTGGTTCTCGTCCTGAAGCCTGCCATCCATCCAACCCAGGTAGGTATGTTCATTCATTCATTGTTTCAGCAAGCCATTAGAGCTGTTGACACACATTCGCCAATCTCTTCGAAGATACAAGGATAACGGCTCTTTTGCGTCAACGTAGAAATCTTACAGACTATACCCCCCTCAAGACTGCATCTGCGTGGGTTAATGTAGAATCGAAGCTCGTACCTCACAAGGAAGCATCAAACCCATAAACGATCTTGATGCGGCAATATCTTTAGCCTTCATCAATAATCCTGTCATAGAGACATCGCAAGGATGAAAAGAGTGTATAGTGACAATCGGTGGAAAGCAATCAAAGGAAAAGGAAATCGTGGGAGGCCACAGTGTGGTGACTGTCGATCAGTCGTAACAAAGGAAATGTGAGTTGCTTGCGCGGCACTTGCCGGAAATCTGTCTGCGCACTTATATAGCGAGGATGAGGAAGTGAAAGACAGGGTAGCATGTAATAGTTGGGTGGTAGTAAATGAGTGTCTACCCAAGTAGCGGTTTCCGATTCAGAATATCGGACTGAATCCTCGAGAAATCAATCATAGTTGGCTATAAACGAGCGTATTGAGTGAAAAGTTTAGTTTTGGCCCTTGCTTTTTAGGACGAAGAAGACCACGACAGCCACTACGGCGGCAGTATAGAGGATGCATTCGATAATGAGAACCCATTTGATGAAGCGTTGCTGGCGAGAACTCAGTCGGTCAACCTCACCGCGAGTGGCCCATTTCAGACCGTCACTGAAGGCCCCAGTCAAGACGAGAACGCCAACGAATGGTAGGATGGATAATACTGCCAGCACATAGAAGCATGACCGACGGATAGTATCGGCACGGTCAGATACATAATCATCTGGCGCAATCAATGTCGGGTGTACGCCATACTGACGTCGCCTCTGAGTTGGTACGAGGCAAGGGGGCTTTTGGCCATACCAAAGACTTCTGGTAGGAGATGACATGCTCAACGATGACGAGTTATCTTCGGTCGCCTGAGAATTGACCTTCTGACATTGGCGGTGGTCACCAACCCTGGTGATCTCGGAGCGGCCATCAGAGAATGGCGTTGGAATGTCTGTCAAAATGTTAGTATTAAAAGTTACAAACGGGAATATTGACGCAAATGTCGGCTGACCTGCCAAATCGGAACTCGTCTGCCAATCCGGTGACGAAAAGTTCTCCGAGAGTTCGGGACTAGTAAAAAAAGCTCTGGCGGGTTGTGCGGGTGAGTTCGGTGCCGGTTCGGGAGATCGCACACTTTGTTTGCGCTTCAGCCTAGCCGCCGTTGGTTCCGTTTCATTAATCTCGCCACTGTATCTTTGTGACTTATTCTTCTTCTGGGCTTGGTCAAGGGGTAGAAGTTCAAAGTCGAACTTTGATCGAACTGAATTGGCCGTTGGCTGATCATAATACGACGACGCAGCCGCAAACTCTTGATGGTTAAGTGCTGCTACATGTGTTCTCGGTTCTTCGGCTGTGTAGACGCCCAGTCCCGTATCCTGACAAGCGTTGCTCAGCCGAGGAAAATTGGGCGACGGGTTTCTATCAGCCTCAAAATCCGCCGATCGATCGAACTGCGTATCAGTAGTAGCTAGATCGTGTCTTTCGGCGATGTCGGGCACCGGAGACGGTAGGGATCCATATGTGCAGTTCACCTTCGTGCTAGCTGCAGCGGGCTCATACTCCGAAACCGAATCTCGAAATTCGTAGCGTGGGGGGGCATTCTGATCAAAGTTGAACACAAGTCGCCCAGAATCATTATTTTGTCTACTTTCGAGCTCTTGATATGGATTCGCATGCTTGCCCAGAGCTTGTGGCCGAAACTGGCCTGCTTCTTCTTGTGCTGTACTTGCCCAACGAAGGCCAGAGGGCCCTGGTAAGGCGTTCTGTCGTCGCAAGACCATGTTTGCAAATCGTGGCTCATTCGGTCGGAGGTTAAATGAAAGCTTGTCGTGACCTCCGCCCTCTGGGTGTTGGATCATTCTTTCATGCGATCCATACCTACGCATATACCATGCCTCATCATTTTCGTCGTTGGAGTCGTCGGCATCCTCTTCGTCGTCGGAATAATTAGCGAGGCTGCTCCCAGATCTCTTGAAACCAAGAGTAAAGGGTCTTGCAGGAAATGCGGCAACATTGGTGCCGAAACCAACATCACTTGTTGCTTCTGTTACCCAGTCGTCATCTTCGGAAAACATGTTGCGACGGTCGCTCATGGCGCCAATCTGTGCATCATGAATCTCTCCATCATTCTGCCCAGCTGCGGAATCTCTCCCGATAACGACCTTGATGTTTCGAACAGATCTACCTCGGGCATTTGGTGCCAGAAAGTTAGATGGGCTGGAAGTGCTTGCCTGGGATTGTTCTTGGTGGGAAGGGAGATACTCATTGATGTTAGAGTCGTACATTGGCTCAGGGCAGCTGCCGAGGCACCTTTGCTCCTGACTAATGTCACGTTGCATCGGAGGCTCAAGGTATGTCTTGTAGCACCCATCTTCTGGATGCGCAAATGGATTACCATCCTCTTCATACTCTGTAGCATCATCATAGCCGTTGTGCGTAAAATGGTGCTGCTCCGGGGCCATTTCGTCATCATGTTCGACTCGGGCGATATTAAGAGGGGATGGGAAAAGAGTTCGTCTCGCTTGGTCTAGCTCGTGAACCTGTGCGTCGGCATCTAGAAGATGCTGCGAATCGGTGATGCTCGAGTTTGGAATCGGAGAATCGTACTCGCTCTGTGGCACATACGAAGTTTGCCGTATGGTTGAGGGCGGAGCATCAGGAAGGGATGTTTGGGGTGGCAGAGAGTTAGGTACGTCTCTCTTCCAGCAATGCTGAGACTTCGTAAGCTTTGTGTTGCAGACTGACTATCTTGAAATAGAGTCATACCTCTCGAGTATTGTCATACTGGGCTTTAAGGCTAGAAGTGCTGCCGTCATACTGAGTAACGATTCTATTAATGGTGCTGCTAGTAGTATCCTGAGATGGTCCATTCGAACTTGGCAGCCCCCTGTGAATCTGTCTATCGGGTCTGGGGCCGCGGATATCACCACGAACCATTCCAAGTGCCTGTTCTCCCAGTGAAACGGTGGCATCCAGGCTAGCGCCACGTGCTCTTTTCATAAAGGACCGCATGGCCGAAGCGGCATTGGGAATCTGAAGCTCATCTTGTGACCTTACAAGTCGTGGACCAGCGACAGACGATTGGGCAGGGTCGACTGGGCCTGATTGGGCCTGTCCCAAAGCTTTGCGGGTATTTTTCTTTGGCGCAAAACGAGTGGCGATAGTGAGGTAGGCGTCACTCAGCTTACTGAAGCGCTGTCCGCGCGGAGTAATGCTACGTTTCGGTCTTGTTGTCAATGGCTCGTCTTCCCAGTCTGGATCCGGTGGAGGACGGATGGTGGCAGAACTTCTTCGAAGGGGGAGGAAGCGGTTACCGTCTCCCCGAACTTCGCCTTCAGTCATGGCTGGTGGTATATCTAATGAGGAAGTCAAGAAAGTCAGTTGCTAGGGATGAGGAAGGGAAGTATGCGTCGGGCTGTTGGATGCTACTGCCTACGAGAGAGATAAGGAGTCAAACGAGATGGGTGGAGAGCTTGCCTACTAGACGGTAGGGGAGCCACGCGAAAACTGAAGTACAGCACTACTTCTGGAAAGATCAGCTCAGGGGCTTCAGGCTGAAATATCAAAGGTTATTTCAGGTGTGCCGCCGGGGTCGAAAGGGGAGGTTCTATGCGATTATGTTAGGCGAGGTGGAAAACAGACAAAGATCAACAACAGAAGATGGAATTGAGATCAGTACAGTCAGGAAAGCCATCAAAAATTCGACTTGAATGTGAGGAAAAGATCTGGTTGAAATAATGAGGGTATGGTGCTGTTGAATAGGTTTGTAGTTGGTGCTAGGGTGCCTCTCAAGCGAGTGAGCAACCTAAAGGGTGTTTTGTGGAGGCTTGACGGTCGGACGTAGTGGTTGCCGCTGGCAGAAGATCTGTGGGAGTCAAAGGTTGAGAAAGGGGAAGAAGGAAATAAAAGCCGTAGGTAGGTACACGAGTGATTTGTAGATAGTAGAAGGAGCAACGACTTGAACCGGGGGAGGGAGGCATAATGGATGAAGGCGCCACTGCCACAAGCCACTGCCTGTATAGCTCTTGTCTCTTCTCTCTTTGGGCGGGAAACATGGAGAGGGTCTTGAAGGTACCTTACCTGAGGTAGAGATCAAATTTATTCTTCTTCTTCCAGAGCAGTGGGCGGGTTGGCATATGCAGATGACAACAGAAGATCATGTAGGCAAATCTGTGGCTCATGTGCACATGGAGATGCAGACGGTCTGGCAAGATGATGAGGAGGATAGTGGTTAGACGGATAGAGGAGCAGAGAAGGAGAGAGAGATTTATACTGAAAAGGAGCGGGGTCAAGCAGTGAACAAGAAAAGTAGACAATGGTGTGTGACAGAATAGTCGTGTAGGATAACAACAAGAGCGCGATTGGAGTGATAGACGCGTGATAAGGGTGTTTGCTCGACTTCAGAGGCGACACGGAGACGATGGGGGTATAGCACGCTAGCATACCCGTACCCCCAGAGTGTCAATGTCTACCTGTCTATCAATGTAGGTATTTACGTAGTAGTCCATTCAGATACCCGCCTCAGCTAGGTAGGTAGGTGGGTAGTCAATGATATGTCCATTGACTCCCTATTCATTCACATTCATGATCATAGCCCTCCTCACAGACCAGTTTGTGCACTGGACTTCAACTGGAAGAGACAACCTACTGCAAGTATGGCGTCATATAGAACCCATTGGGTAGGTTGTCATGCCCTTTCTGCTCTTATATAGTACCATTTTCTATACCTTCGTTCTCCTCTCGATATATATTGTGATTATAAGAGTTTCTTTGTCTCAGGGGAGAGTTCACATGGTACTAAATTCTTCTTCCATCAATATCTCTCCCCTGGCCTTAACAAATCAAATAGCTTTGTCTTTCAGAATTGGAAGTTATGTGCAAACTTGGTGCTAGGCGTTCAGTTTAGCGTCAAGCCGCCTGTCGGCTACCTCCCTGCCTACCCGCGTGGGTGGAAGGTAGGTATAAAATTCTCTGTACCTCCCTACCTCCTCATTTTTAGTATTTCCGGCAATACATAATCATGCCTGCCAGCTACTTCATATTTTGCGCCTTGCTGAGATGAGCACTTGTCATGAAACCCTGAAGCCATGAGGTCACATGGGCTAAACAAAGGGGGGTAACTATATATATCTGTAGAGTGTAGGTATAAAGGCCTCGAGGAACTTTGTGCAACAACGAGCACCATATCATACCCCAATAGCTCTAGTTCGGATACTGGGCGACATACAGAATCCAGGTGTGGCATCGCTTGAGAAAGAAAGAGATTAAATAAGTCTGCTAGGCAGATTACTATATTAATTAGGTATCTCTTGTTAAGGCACTACGTGTGGTAAAATTAGTAGGAATCTATTGTTGTAGCAAGAGGATAAAATGGAAACCTAACCATCAATCAGCGAGCTATTCTCTGTGCTCTGGTGCCTCTAATTCACCTTGACCTGATATCAGCTAATGCTATCCTTAGACTTAACATGTGTAATAAGCCCTTCTGCGCCAGGATAGTGTTGATGTCAATGGAATATGAGATGCTCGCGTTCATGAGCGGAATTCCCTTGGGCTTTCAAGAAGCGAATGGAGTGGGAATCCCGGTTATCTGGGCTCGAGTCTGGTCAGAATGCACGACTACCATGCGGACAGACATCGGCGACGTCAAAAAGGAACTGAGCAGCTCTCTGAAGGTGGCCGGAGAGGTTAGAAGTGCTAGGATATTCCTTTTTTGCTAACCGAAATCCCTTGTCGCCTAGGAAAGTACAAAAAACAAAAGCACTCCGGAGAGTCCCTTCGGCGCCAGAATTACTACAAGTGGGACTCGGCTGTACGTACATACTTGCGGAACATTAACCCTCCACTCTTGTCCGACGGAGCTCTCCCATCAACTTGTTTGCTAAACCATAAGCGGGACTAGAGAATACGATTAGATTCCACTCACAGTACTTTGCAAAAATCCGTGATCACTGACCAAAAGGATCCAGTTGTTGACTCCCGTAAAGAGTACGCAGCACAGATGAACGGCTATCAGGCCTAATATATCCGGATAACATCGTGAAAAAGGCAATAAGAACTCCAGATATAGTTGTTAACTTTTTTCTCAGATATTGCTAGCAGCTGGCAGATATGACTTCATCCCTGTAAATACTACAAAAGTGTGAATAATCTGGGATATTTTGAGTGGGCTGGGTCTACGAACAACGCAGCTAACGGTGATCGACATGGAAAGGAGTCAAGTGTAGAGCGGTGACGGGAATACGATTCAATGTTATCATGGTTGACTTATGAAAACATGAATTGGTTCTAAAGGCGTGATACTAATTTCATATCTCGTTGAAACCTACGGGTCTTGGCTCAAGGCCAGCCCTCCAAAACAAGGCAATATAGTCCAGCATCGTTATTATCCCTTTAGTCTACTCTAGAGTCCCTTTCATCCGCATTCCGCATATCACTTCCGAATAGTGTCTGTTGTGAAAGTCTTACGTCTCTTATTAAACGTATCTTTCGCGACATGGGTTGACCGCGAAGTATTAGCCAAGAGTTCATTGGAGCATGCACTAACGTCTGTAGAGGAAGTCCTCTGTGATGGCCACACCTGAAAAATACGCCGGCAGCGCCGAGGCAGACAACCCGACCTCACAAGGTAGGTTTCTCAAGGTCTGGCGTTGAATGGAAGATCGAGGAGCCTGGTGCCTAGGAAAACGCTGGGCTGGACCCCGTTGCTGCGGAAATATTGCTCAAGGGCCTCTTCGACAGGTCCCTTGGGACCATGGTCTCGCGTGAGCTGATTCTTGTCAAGTCCCCGGGGAGCCCAAACCAGGTCAAGGCCGTAGACGTATTTCTTGATTTCGACGAGTGCTCCAGGGTAACAAGTAGTCATGGTAGGCATGAATACGGCGCTCTCCTGGCCATCACGCCCCACGAAGCGGAGTCCCTCTTGGGTGTCATCCATGGCCGGAAGATGAAGCGTGCCGTCATCATTGACGACAGCCTCGGCAAAGACGGGGGACATGCAATCAGCGCCGAAGCCCACTAGAAAGGCTTTCACGACTTTCTCTTCAGCGGTCTGAGTTTCCTCGGCCTTGGAATTCTCTGAGCTTTTGGACATCTTATATATGGTGTGTACTAGGTTAGCGAGATGATTTTACCCCACGTCTGGTGGAAGAAGTAGCTGATGTATACCGCACATACCTTGTCAAGCGAGTGGCTGACGATTGATACTAGAGGAGTTTGAAGAAGTGTTCGTCAATAATAGATGAGTGTGGCGTTGTGTAAGCAGCGAGTTGTTGAGGATGTAGAAGGGGTGGAAGAGGTTACGGATCAAAAATTGGAGGGAGCGAGTTGAGACGAGAGCACAAGGCTAGAGCATAGCAAACAGACCATGTGCGGCTGCCCGCAGAGCCATCGTTGCCTTAGCTACCTACATGTATGTACCTCAGTATCTACACACATGCTGTATGCTTCGGATGACCTGAATGTAAACAACAATGACAGCCCTGCTATAAGCACATGAACACAAATTCTGGCTCTCATTTACTTTATTCCCAATCGCCTGGCATTTGGCCATTCCACTAGCAACGGAAATTATACACCCAGATAGCCTTACATACCTACATACACCACTCTAAGACTGTTTAAGTTTATTTCTCCCAACTTTTGGCTTATCCAACTTTGTGTCTGGTGTTGTTGCTTGCGTAAGCACAAGTAACGATGCGGCTGATGCGATGGATCCTAAAAATGCTACTAGAGCACTGTAGCAGGTGTTGAAATAGACATAAATCGCAATAGAGATGACAGCCGTAATGACGGAGACCACGAAAGTCATCCAGAAGATAGTCCGTGCACGCTCAAAGCTGTGGTGTCTCAGAAGAGGTATTGCAGTTGCAAGGCTGCCAAGGACAGACATCACATTGCTATGGCAAAGATACCAGAAGTCGGCATCGTCAAGGCTGCCTAGCTGGTTCTCCTTCCACGATTTAGCGAACCCAATGCAGAAGAATGTAGTAGAAAGAATAAGAAACCCGAAAACGAGGGCGATAAGCGTTGATGTCTGTTGAAATTTTGTCAGTCTATATCTCAAAGCGGCCCTGCTTTGGGTGCAGTGTGTTGTAAGCAGACTATACCTCTCTAGTTTTGTTCACAGGGTTTCCGTCGGCGGCTAAGCCGGAATTTTGGATGATATCCTGTTTTTCTCTCGTGGACGCTTCGTCTAGGTCTTCAGGGTCGACGGTTGTTCCAAGTAGCACAGCATCGAGGAGCTCAAGCCGTCGCTCGACACCACCAATTACGGTGGCAACTGCCGCCTGCTCGTCCGAGTCTAGTTCGTGAATCTCCTCATTAATCTTTTGTATTTTCTTCCGACAAATCGTAGTAATGTGATTCAGTATGTAGAGTATTCCATTTGCGCCTACGTGATTGGGCTGGCTGTGTCTCCAGTCCATAAACGACTTGATCATGAAATCCCAGTAGGGTATCTCCAGAGCATCTTGCAAGTATCCGATTTTATCTTCGTCAGTCCTGATTCGAGGACGGTATTCCAACCACTCTGTTTTCTCATCTGTACGCTCCCAGACGGCCAAGACCGACTCACAGAACTTGCCGAGTTCTCCAATATACGAAGGGCTGGAGGGGTTTCGTATTTCCAGTGACTTCCGAGCATCGGCTAGAAGCTTACTAACTGCTTCGTGATTGTCGGATAATCCAACAGCTTGGAAGTACTCAGCAAAGCCACGATCAAGATATTCGATATAGCCAGTTATCTTAGCCAGTCGTACTCGAGTTTTGAGATCCTTAACTCTGACATGAGGTTGATAGCGAGTGGCATTACTCGGAACCGCTTTTTTGGCCTGGGCAGATTTAGAAGCCGAAAAGGTGGATTGAGTAACTTCAACTCACGGATCGAGTATGATAGTATGCATCTCTGTCGTTTTGAATAGCAGATGACAGGCAACCCCAAAATGTACCGCACGTAAATATTGAAAGCTGTCGCAGGGTATACTCCTTTATTTGGGTGTCTGTACCCTTTGCTTTGGGGGCATCTAGAATGATATTCCCAAAATCGTCCAGTTTCAGGGCTTCCAGCAAGCCGTTCTTGTCAGCTCGGAGCTCAAACCCACGACCTCCGTCGATTGATAAGCGGATAGGACCACCACTAGAACCTATGGTTAGGGGCGGGTTGATGTTGCTATCATTGGTTCCAATGTCTTCCACTTCGGTTCTAGTATCTCCCTGTTCTGCAGGTCGGTTCCCAGTTGGGCTCGACATCACCCAATACCTGATTGCTGAAAATCACGACAAGGGATCGGCTTACGAAGAACAATAATTTGCTTCTGAATGTAAATCTAGTTCAAATCATCAGTAGGGTAAAGAGGGTTACGATTTGAAGGGAGCTTTCTCTTAGGTAGGTATATATAAGCAGTTGTAAGCATAAGGTTAAGGCGCAGTAACAAGTTGCAGCCAATAAATGGCAATGGCGGCAGGCTGTGTTCCTCCATGGAACTAAGTAGAAATGTATATCTGTACTGGTGCAACTATTACGTACTGGTGCACATTACCTTTATGTACACTGTAACGGTCAGTCAAGAAGTTTCTAATTGTATCGATGTTGTAGAGTAGAAGACGAGGAATCCACTGAGCGGGGTTGCGCATATATCGCTACGCCACCAGTGCCTGCCACCAATATCGGCGCTGTTCACCGATCACATGTTCCGCTTATCGGGCATTGGGGCATAGTATCAAAAATAATAATTTGAAAAAAAAAAAAAAAAAAAAAAGTTTCAAAAAAATAATACCTGTGTATTCATTGATACCTCCTTACTTGTGGGAGGTTGGCATACGGAGAAAGGAATGTACGAGCTCCAAAGACCCTGAATGGTAGTCCTTACCCGGTAGGTACCTATGTATTGCAACATCCAATCTGAACTGCGCCTCCACCGCCACAATGCTTGTGGCCAAGCCATTTTGGAGGGGTACCATTGGGGAAAGTTCGAGCAACCTTTAACTTTGTCATCTATCCCACCATCCCCATCCCGGCCCCTTTATCATTGCCCTGTTGCGATACCGACTGCATGGCACACGCTGCCCGGGCATATTCTAATTGCCCACCAATGGCTTCTCTACTTGCTTATTATAAGAGGATGGTTTCATAGACTAATATGACTATACATTCCATTCTTGTACCCCATGTCTGTCTTTAGGCTCAATTGTGCGTTTGCGACACGAGTATCACCATGACGGCCGAAAGAAGCCGGCTCGAATTGCTCCCGGACGAGATCTTGCTTCATACTATCCAATGTAAGTAAGCCTGCGCACCCACACAACCTTACCTTGATATATATATACGGCCGCTTTTCCACAGATACCTGATCGCGTACTAATATAGCGCGGCCGGGCTAGTTCTCCTAGTTCAAGACGTCGTCAAGCTCCAATCCGTTTCCAGACAGCTTTTCCGGATCTGCCGAGATAATCCTCATTGGCGCGGACGATGCCTCGATAGCTCTGCCTTTCTCGAGCGTGTCTCGTTGTTCAGGCGGGGGTCGGATTGGGTTGACGAGGAAGGGATACCGTTGAGCAGAGCGGCACCAATAGACCACCATCCTCTGCAGCATCATAACGTGATAGAGACGATTGGTTTGCTTTCTAGCAGAAAGAGGCAGAAGGAATACTCGCGCATTACTGCCAACTGGGATCCCACGTTCCCTGGGGAGAAGACTAGTTGGTATCATGAATACATACAAAGGAATGCGCCCGTTGTCACCAATTGGTTCGAACGACCCAAACCCTCCGATGGGCCTACAGAAGACGTTGTTGATGTTCGCGGCCTTGCATTATACGAACCCTACAAGACGGAAAACCAGCTCTTCGCTGTCTCGCCCCTCGATGACGGGTCTATCTGTATATGGGACGTAAAGGGGTCCAAGGTAAAAAAAGGGTCTATACTATCAAGAAGTAGATCGGGGCTTCTATGGCATCCAAGGGGCAATCCATTTGGAGACGTATCCAACCAGTCTATTGACAGAGGCATTATTGAATGCGTGAGCGTCGACAGCCACAGGCATGCTGCATTTTTCGCCTTGGGAAATAGTAAGTAATCTTCTCCCTAAGCGTGGGACGGCATGCTCACTGCTCGTTAGACCTTGTTGAGGTAGATCTGCGGACCCAGTGTGTGACCTCGACGACAAGTTTTGAACGGGTGATTATGACAATTTCCGCGGCCAATGCTACAGTGCCGCTCACGGTAGGCACGTTTAATAGCCTGTATTTACACGATTACCGAATCAGAAATACGCCGCGAGACCAGCAAGGCGAGGTAGTCGATCCGTTAATAGCAGGCAGCCCCAATCTCTCTAGCCTTCTAGTAGACTGGCCGCCCCTTCCGCCCTATGCCGCTCTTGCTCAGCCCGGTCCACAATACATTCACCATATGGACCAGCCTGGACAACGAGATGAATTATCGGACGATATTTTCGTCGCCGGTCGATTCACCAGCATCTTGCATTATGATCGGCGCATGTTCCCATCCATCAAGGGCTCATTGCACTCGGGCGGTCGACTCTGTTGTTTAATATCTCTGCCGTATCCGTTCTCTAGTATCGACAGTGACCTCCGTCGACGTCTTGAACTGACAGAAGAGCAAGTTACCAAATCTAAGAATACGGCTGGCGGCAGAACACTGATAGCGTGCGGAGAATACAACACCAAAGGTTCGCTTGAGATATATGGGTTATCGTCTACCTTGGAAGATGGAGAGACGCATATCTCCTACGATTCTACGACGAAGAACCGGCAAACAGCGTCTTCTTCGAAGCTTCTGTCGGTTATCAATCACGGTAATCGAATCGTCTTCTCTGACGGGCAGGGATATCTCAAGTGGATGGAAAGAGACGGCTTTACCGAGGTACGGCGTCATAAGATTGGCAAGGTGGAAAAGGTCACTCACCGTTCCCTTTTCGGGAACATGCCGGGATCAGATGACATTGCGCGCAAACTTTTATCGACCAAGACGGAAGCGGGCAAAGGCATCTGCAATGACGACGACATCTTATTCTGGACTGGGGAGACGCTGGGACTTATCAGCTTCTCATCTGGAGCCAGTTTCTCCCCCGAGGACTTTATCGAAAATACCAAGACTCCGGAAGAGATGGCGGCTAAAGAAGAGGAACAAGTCTATGCGGAACGGATGAGAATTGCATTGGAACGACAGGCGGACGAGGTGCGATTTGTCCAGAACCTCGGTATGCCCCACAATTGAGTCGAAGAGAGAGTGATCTTCGTAAGACGACTGGGTCATATTCGTATAGAGTAGAGGGTCTTGGTACAGATTGTCTGGCATGCATACCCCGGTGTTCATAGGCTCGCCCTTCACAGGGTGCTGCAGGCTACGTAGAGAATAGCTAGAATGTGGGATAGAGACAGAATTGGCTTACAATATTGTAAAGCATGGTTACTCTTCAGGCGCACTGTTCAACACCTTTACCGAGAGTAGCGATAATGGTATATACTAGATACATGAAGACAAGAGAGAGGGTGTGGGTTAACATACCATCCTTTGATTACTTAGGTAATAGTGCAGGTGTTCCTTTCCAGTTATTCCCTGCTCCGAGAATGAAGCGCACAAAAGGACTATTATTCAGTGAAGCGTGTCCACCGCATGTCAGTGATGGAATACCACGATATTCGCTGTATTGGCTGCGTGTGAGAGTGCGTGACCCGGACAACCTACGGACCTAAGGGACGGTATCTCTTCAGGGGCCACGGGGCCTTCGTGACCTTGATGACCCAATTTTGACCCATTCCGTGTGTGTCACCCTACCCACGGATTAACATTGTAGTAATCTCGAACTGTGCATTTCTTCATGTGCCTATATTCCGGGTTATCATTCGGGAGAAAGACGAACTGCAAGAAGTCCTGCTCATTTCTGACTGGCGATATACGATCTGCGCAGGTCACGAAGGTATTGTGATCCTAAAAGCGATATTAGAGGGAAACTTCGCTATGAAGCTGTCATGGGTTCCAGCTTGGCATCTGGGGTAAATGACTAGCGTACCGAGTCAGTCCTCAACTTCTCGTGGCTATGAAACAATGTTTCGGCTATGAGGAGATTTCATGTGGACACAGTAAGATTGTCGACGCTTATCGCCGAACGGCGTACTGTATGGGTGAACCAGCCTCAGCACATCGTTGGACGAAATGTGTCACCAATCACCGAAGATGAGGCGACCAATCAGCAGCCGTAGCGTCTTCCCAGCAAAACCCGCGCAGCAGCCGCTTGGGGCTAATTATGTACGCGCTTTGATGAATACTATCGTCAGCCTGCCCTCTTGTGGGCTAACCTACACTATTCACCTATTTCTGGGATTTTCCTAGGACAAACTAGTGTGGAGTTATCGTGAAGCCCACTTCATCGACCGCCATTTGCCGGTGTGCGACGCCTAGTGCAACTTATGCTGTACTCATCCTCATTCCCTATTGTCAATCTCCTGTGTCCGAGGCTGAATATGTCCACGCGCTATATCACTGGATTGAAATGAAGAGAAGGCGAGGCGAGACGGTACTATGTCACCCAAGGATCACGTAATTCGCACATCGTCACTCCTTCAATGCGTATCACAATACACTGCCTACTTACCTACCCACCTATCTATCTACCCGGAAATTGGAAAGATGTGCCGATCGTGGATGCAGGTACGGCGCATCGTAAGCCCATAAGCAGTGCACACAGATGCTGTACTCTATTGGAGTCGGACAGAGTGTGAGAGACGAAGCAAAGACACGCACGCACACCCTGGGAAGGGACATGGCAAAACTAATGTTCCGTACACCACACGCGCTCGGCACATTGACGGAAGGGGGAATTGATGTTACGCCGCAGGTGAGGTAGGTAGTGCTCTTAATGGTCAATGGTCAATCATCGACACACATAACCGCCAACACACATCCACACACAGACAGACGGACAGCATTGCCGATAATGTTGGCTGTTGTTGTTCTTCTTCAACAATGCCTTTGAAACTGAAGCGATGCCTCGTCTTGCTTGGCTGGCATACACGGCGGCGTATCATCTCTCCCGTCCCCGTACACCTGTCTGTCGCATCATCAGCTTTTACGCGATACGGGCATCTACTTACTTGCCTACCTACCTAGCCATACTATTATGTGTGGTAAATATAGGGATATGGCAGGGTCCCTACAATAGGTACAGTAGATACTGACTGAATCGCAGCATTCCGCCACAACGGTTGGTTCAGTGTCCCACAGCTGATGCGGCACTCTTGTTTCGCCACTTCGTGACCTATGCTGTGTTGTGCTGCTGTTGGTCTTGGTCAGAACTGGTGGGCTTCGTCTGTGGTGGGCAATAAGTTAATCCACCTTACCGCTTACCTACAGTAGGTGCAACCTTAGCGTACCCATACTTACAGAGGACCGACCTACCGTTTCACTGAAAGTAGGGTGGTTGATCAGCGGCCGATCCTCGTTCTGGATAGGCCCAAGGAGGGAAGACACCTAACCGAAGGCAGACAGACCTTTAAGCCAAGGCGTGTCCAGACAGAAGAGAGACGGACAGACAGACAGAACAGTTCTGTAAGTCTGTAAGTCTGTAAGTCACCCGCCACGCCGAGATTGTCGCATTTCTTCTCGTCCTTCCTTTCTTTTTTGTCTTGTCTTCTCCCCGTCTGCTTTTTTTTTTTAATTTATCTTTTCTTTTTATTTTTCATCTTGTGTTTTGTCTTGTGTTTTGTCTTGTTTGTTTTTTTATTCACCGCCGCCGCATGTGTGTTTTACTTACACCAAATACCATATCATACACCATATAACACATTGTACCTAAGTGTCAGCAGCAAGCTAAGCTTCCCTGTCTTGACAGGAATTCTCCACCCTCTGTATGCGTTGGCTCCTCAGGCCTCTCCGCTTACCGCCTCCCACTCGCCGCTGGTCAATCCTGACTCCAGGCGGACAGGCGGACTCCCTCCCAGGCTCGACTAGTCCCGTCCCAGCACTCACCAGCCGAAGTCGTCGACCATGAAGCCCTGGACTTAACTGGACCTGACTGCATGCATCCTGCCTGTCGCTTGGTGTCTTGACACTTTTTTATCTTCTTATCGTTCCACGCAATTATTTCATCTCGCATTGTTTTCTTCGCCTTTTTGGCATTTGAAGCACGCGAGCACTAGCACCTCGAAGTGAGGCTAACATTGTTTTAATTGCACTACTTGTTGACGCCGGGTTCCGCCACCGCCAGCTGTTCTATCGAGGAAGTCCTCCTGGTTTATTTTAATCCTCTTCCTCACACTCATCCTCAGAGTTTTTTTCACCTACCTAGTGCAGTTATAACAAAAACCCCCATTTTCTAGTCAGACAAGCAGGCACTATCTGAGACTTAACTATTGCGACGGCGCAAAGGTGGCAACTCTGTTTTCATGTGCTCTTCTTCGAGAATAGGCGCTAAGACTGGCTTTGCTCGTACCGCGGCGTTATTCGGTGATATGCGTCGTGGGAAAACCGACCTGGAGCATGTATGATGGCGGGTTGGGATGTGGGTGGCACGGAGATGTCACGCTCCTTGAGCGACTCTGCTGTTCCTCCACCCCGGGTTTATGACACTACTCTACCTCGCGAGCCGAGGAAAAGACACTACCGCCATTTGCATCACCTCGATATCGCCCACGACTACCAGGTCATCCCCGACTGGAAGCGTCCCCGGCTTCGCACTCATTATGACGAGTATGGACTGGCTCGCTATGACCACCAGCCAGTGCCTGCCTTCTTCATCATAAAGGAGGCTCCGTTGGCACGAACAGGGGACTTTGGGGCGCACGAGTCCCATCAACCGGCGCATTTCGACTCAGCCCACCAATACCAGTATGACAGTATGTCAGCGCATGATCTACGAGTCCGGAATGAAAAGGGACCTATGTCTATGGTCCGACCATTAGAGACAAAAGACAATGTTTATCATGACGCAGCTGCGGCACTCGTCGAAGCAGACATGGCGGACTACCGGAGACGAAGGAGGCTCTCCCAGCATGAAAGGATCCTGAAAAGCATCATTAGCCCCAAAGCGCTCAGCGCCGAATTCGAGATTGACGACGAAGCGTTACAGGGCATATTTTACGCCGCCAATGAGATCTTCTTTCGGGGGAGTCTGAAGGGCCGAGTTACCTGGACCTGGGATGAGGTTGATCGGCTTGCGACCAACCTCATCGGCACCACGGCATGGAGGGATGCGCCCGATGGTCACGGCTACGAGACTCTCATCGTCTTGTCTAAGCAGATTCTCAAGAACAAAAAGTACAACAGACGCCTACTCATAGCCACATTCATCCACGAGCTCATTCACAGCTATCTTTTCGTCTACTGCGGATATCACCCCGATGACTGCGGCGGTCACACAAGCGGATTCAAACGCATCGCCAAACTCATCAACCACTGGGTCGGCGAAGAGAACCTTCTGCAGCTCCACAAGATGGAGGCCGAGCTGAGCGACTTCGAGATGAATGCGACAGACGCAGCGCTGCCGCAGAACCACGTCTCCGGCGGATGCCAAGTGCAGTGGCTCCGCGACGGCACCCTTGGATACATAGATATACGTTCACGGGACCGAGGCCCCGCGCTGGGAGGATAAAGGGGGCCGGGTCCATGTGTATTTGCTGCGTCCCCTCACACCCACTCTGGGGGGACGCAACCTAACGTTATAAGACATTAGCGATAGCATATGTTTTTTTCTAGTTCTCTTTTGTTTTTTTCCCTCGCAAATGTTTTCATAAATAATTCATTCGCATGGCGATGGCGTTCACAACTATACCACAGCATATACTCATCACTCTTATTGTGTTTCTCATGAATAGATCTTTTTGTCAATCCCACAATCAGCTCACCTAGATACCATTTGAATTACAATTGCACGATATGACTCATTCAGGTCTTGATGTCTTCGAGAAGTGCAGTCCGTTATTGGTCGTGCCATGTCGAATATGCGACTCTAAATGCCATGTTGAATGTCGTGTCATCATTATGAGAACCTTTTGATTAATTTAGGAATCGGAAGAAAAAAAAAAAGGGATGCACATGAATGAAATGGTGATGTGGCGATGATAAAGACGAAGGAACGTATGAAGTAAAATGTGAAAAGGGAAAGGGAAAGGGAAAGGGAAAAAAAATAAGAAGTTTGGCCACCGAGGGAATCGAACCCCCGGGTCCTAACGATGCAGAGTAAGGATAGAGACGCTGTGTCGCTAGAATAATCATACTGAGTACAGACTGCTTTCGCTAGGCCAATACCAACGCGGCCAACAGTGCCTAGTACTAAAGTATATTATATACTTCGATACTCGCTGTCCTGGTTTTTCGCGGACGGGCCATTTAGAGTTCTTGATGGAAACCTTATTCCAGCCTGAGACTTCTCTGTTCAATAGCGGCACTGAGAGCGATCAGGGATGTGTTTGATATGATGCTGGCAACGGGAGTTGAGCACGATATGATAATAGGAGGAGGGCTGAGAGACATTTGAGGCTGGCAACCGACGGGTATATGCGCAGGAGATTTGGGTATCAAGAGAACCCCTACCGTTAAGCGACCGGGAACGGTGGACAACATATCGAATACATGGAAACGTATATATGATTGACGAGAGATGTACTCGGACATGTGATAGAATTTATTACTAGGATATCTCGTTGTACCCTGGCTCTACACTGCCTCACAAAGTAGCACACCGAGTTGTTCTCGAGATGGCGTGCTGCGACATCTCAAAGCCTCCTGATTATTACACCTTTCCCATTTGCGCAGCCGGGCCGATGCAGGAGTATTCTGACATATGAGGTACACCGTGGGTTCGGCGTCGCGAAGAACGACGAAGAGTGAGTCGCAATCTGAATTGATCCTACCCCTGAAAAGACATATCTGGGACTATGACGCACATGTGTTACGCGCGGGGAAGCTCGGATACTTTGCCAACACGGATTAAATGTTATTCATCCAAAAATATTCATACGTGGCTGTTGGATTGTAGGCAAGTAGCCGCTGCCGCTCACCTTGGAGTATGATATAACACAGGCTGGAGATCAGGGCTTGGAAGAAGGCTTCAGATTAAGAATAAGCTTCCATGGCTTGCCTAGGTCCTTGAAGGCCCAATTGGATTACTTCCAGCCTTGCCTTCGCGAGTTCCTAACTTCTGGGGCCCGCAAATATGTCTCATATAAGCGGGGGCTGAATAGCTTCAGTTTCAATAGCCTTGAGACATGCACAATACGAGGGTGCACACCGAAGGTGTAGCCCCAAATGCGCATGTGAAACCGTGTACAAGTGTTCAGCGTGTGTAACGCCTTGATGTTGGTGATGATGTGATCTGAGAATCCTTGCTGGAGGCAGGTTCAAGCAGTAAGAAACGTATATGGTCAAACCGAGGTCGGTAATCAAAGAAAGACTGGTTTAAGAGGGACTGTCTTGTGAGTATACACATATATATACACGGTATGGGCTGAGATGTTTCTCGTAGTCGCTCCTCACGCCTAGCATATGATATATTCGTTCTCTGGATTGAGTCCTCGAATCAACAGACGAAGACCACATATTCTGCTTTGAGCGTTACTTCTCGACGATGGTTGATGACATCAACCCCGATTTCAATAGAATGGATGCTCACCAAGAAGAATTATCACCTTCTACGCTAGCTCCGTCTCATAGCAATGAAGCATCCAACGACTTCCGCTCCGATTCGTCCACTAAGCCTACTAAGCCTACGATACCCAGGCCCGAGGGTATCAGCACCACAGGTCTCAGAGAGACGGCGACACTGCAAAGGACGCCGCAACCCAGACTCTGCAAGAGTACGTCACCAACCCTATCGGTGAACGAGGCCTCTCTCCTCGTGGCATCACGCACCATGAGCAACCAAGTAGCTCACCAGCCAGACCTCCGCACGCCCCCTTACTCAATCCCGGCCCATACCCATGGACACTTGTACACCTTCTAATGCGGCGGTACCGCATAATACCTCTCTGGCACACGGGTCAGACAGGTGGCTGTCCCCTCGAACGGAGACCACCTAACCCTCGAGAACGTGAAGCGCGAGAGCGTCGTGAGGGAGTCTATCTACGAAGCTCCCACGCGCGTCATCAGTCTCGAGAACGCCTCCTTCAACGACACCACCATGCCTCTCAGGTGTCCGCGCCCACATCCCGCAGTGGGGGCGCGCGCAGAGCCCGCCTACCATATACACTTGGACGGCCGGTGCCTGTGGGAGGCCGTGGCCGCCGGGGCCTTCAAGCTGCGCGGAATCGGCGAGTGTTTCGACAGCATTTAAATGTGCTTCACCAAGGCCGTTAGGGCGCCGTTGGACAGCACCGTCACTGGTGATAGGGCGTAATGAGGGCTACTGGGATTATTGCGGCGCCGGCCAAGATCGCTATGGACAGAGTGTTCTTTGAGAGAAAGTTGAGAGGGGCTCAGGCCACGGCTGGACTGGCGTCTGATATGTGGGAAAGTATTGGAGGGAGGTTGTTGATGGGGACCTAGACGAATATCGTCTAGCTTGATCTTGACGGTTCTGGGGTCGGATTTGATGATTTCTACCCCCTGGTTGAGAAGTATAATGTCAAGTTTCGAGATATGCAGATCGGACAACTGGTTTTTCATTACCACATTACTGATGCTACGTTGGAGAGGTTGCGTAACTTTTAAGGGAGTCCTGAATAAACGGTTGGCTTAGGAAAAGTTCAAGTGGAAAGTCTGTCATATACAGGGAGTACTAGATAGCTATAGTATTGTTATGTCTGATATTTTGGTGAAGATTGCATGGACACATAATCTCTCATTACGTCCCATCATCGTTGCACTGCATCGCGCAGCAGATTACAGTAAGCCTGTCAACCAGAGCCACTTCAAACATGTGTCTTGTTATGGATTGGCAAAGTTTTCAATAAATGCCGTGGAAGCTTTGTCCTGTCATACAGTGTTCCTGAACTATCTGGGGCGCTCTCCATTGATCAATGAAGATTGTGGCCACTGATGGTGCATTGTTCGGAATCAATAGACGTACAATAGAACAAAGTGCACTTACCACTAAGGCGTTGTTTTGAAGCATTGTGTATATAATATCGCTATTTATGTTGCGTGATTTGATTCTTACTATGTACTTTTCAACAGATACCGAAACCTCATTTTCCTCAGCTCTCATATATCTTCATACATTACGTCTATCGAAATCATCACTACCATCTAGATCCATTATTCACTGTCACGACGCCAAAATGTCTGATCCACAACAAGCTACAGTTTCATCCGTGCCTGAAGAACAGACCACGGTGTGTGTAATCAACCCGGTGATAGACAACCCAGACGAGGCCGCGAAATTCGTGAAAGCAGTATTCAAGCACGAGAAAACCAGCATAGCTGTCGTCTCTGCTGCGCTCGCGCCACTCTGGGGCTTCGGTGTTGGGTCTAATCTTGATCCATTAGCTCGGATGCGGGCGGAGTGCATCTTCGCATGCCCTGAAATTACAAGACCTCTCAGAGATTTTAATCGTCATTATGTCCGCGGACGATGGGATCTCCCGGTCGCGACATTCGCTCCCACATTAACTCTCGTGAGGAGACATCAGCATAAACCAAACTGGCGCAATTCAGCGTCATACCCAATTGAAGAGGACGACAACCCGGCAGAACACTACGCACGATTCATCATCATTATGCTGCGACAGCTGGAAAGTAGAGTTCCGGCTCGAACCGCCATGCTTCAGTGGTTGCGAAACGTTCGGTTCATTAGGCAAGACACTTGGACAGAAGATGTTTGCTGGATATACTTCCATGCGATTTTGTACCTCCAAATGAAGGCCATGAGCGTTGCAAAGAAACACGCAAGTCCCAAAGAGCGCTTCCGTCACATAGTGAATAAGGTCATGCCCCGTGATTCATTCTGCGAGCTTTTGTCAAAGTTCGCATGCTCACAGGAAAGCCTTAGCGAGTTAGACAAGGGGAAATACGCCTAGGCTAAACATACCTCGCCCTGGAATCTCAACCTGCCATCTATCTCTCTTATGGTGTGTTGACAACCTACTTTCAGATCCAAAATTGGAGTGAGTCGAGATAGCATGGAACTATAATTAGACAAGAATACACCAACCTGCTTCCATATCCAGCTCCATGCAATGGACAAAGTGATAATCTGATAGGGGTCATGATACCAAGTCCCGTATACTAAATATGAAATAAAATGATATAAAGTACATAGCCTGATGTAACCGATATAAGCGAACTCAACTTCCTTCCGGGAGCATCATTATATGCCTCTCGCCTGTAGGAATCTTTGCTCGTATAATTTCGGGAAGATTTCATTATCCCTCTGTATACACCATGGACCAAACAAAGTAGACTGTGCACGTGGATAGAAGAGTTTCAAATGCTACATAGAGTTTGGGATAGCCAGTGCACTCGGGATTGTATGTTGATTAGCCCTCGTTAAGCCCCTATTATATCCTGGTCATAGTGATATAGTGGTTATATCTTTAGTTGTAATGTTGGCGAATAACACTCCTGTCCGAATCTTTCTTTTTATTATCCTGCTCTTTCCACGCTCATCCGCGTATAATTATCGTACACCACCGTGTTGCCTGGTACTTCCAGGAGAATTCCAAGAAAATGGCACACCTCCTCGTCTATTTGGTAGCGCCCCACTAGAATTAGGTGACTGCGGCCGAAATAAGGCCTCTGAATTTTACAATCTTTCCTATGGATATGGAGATAATGACTAACAAAGTAGTAGATGATAGTATATATATAGACTATGGCTAGTTGAGGGCATTGAGACCTCATGCAACAATAAGAGTTTTATTTTACCCTATACCTAGTTCCTGACACTGCCCCTTTGGTGTTCTAATCGCATCACGGGGCTCGAGCTTGCTGGCTAGAGTCCTCTGGTGTCTGCATCTTATATTAGGCACGGATTTACGTAACGATCAAAGTCTTACCAACCCTTGATAGTTCACAGTAACATTGGGCATACACACATCACATTTGACGAGAAACGAATAATAAATCTCTGCTGACCAAAATAAACTGCCGTTTGTCCGCCATTGCCAATTCCAGCTCTACCAAAAAAAAACTTTTGAACACGACCCCCTATCTGCCGTAGAGTAAGCACATGATGAGAGCTTACGTCGTCCAGTCCCGAGCAAGCGGACAATACGACTCGCTATTTTTGGGCGGGCCGACACATTATCCGCTATATATGAAGCTCGGACTCGCATGTGACGTTCCATGATTGCTGGGCCGAAATTGTGTTTCCGGGAGAATCCAGCATCTGCTAAATTCGGTCCCTCCGCGTTCTCCTTTCTCCAATCAGGAGCCCAGTGGGCTGCTTATTTATCCCAAACCGGATTCCTTGTGAGTGGTTCTGACGTACTCCCGGCAAATGTCGATTTTTATTTTGCCCACCCAGGACAGTACGATCAGCGCCGGCAACCAATCACACTCGACCTTATCTAATGGACGAAGGTGAGGCTTCAACTCCCGAGTCAAGGCTTATGCACTCACACTTTGATGCATATTGAGACTTTGGGTACGCTGAGCGCAATGGTCTGATCTCGTTGCCCATCATGTGCCGTTCCCCGGATTCTGTTGTAAATGAATGCATAGTCTTGGCACCAGGGGTGCGGGTTGCGCGCCATAGGCCATAAATACAAACATGGTTCTTAGCACTGCGATGCCGAGTCTCTGCTTCCAGGGACTACCAAGGCAGCTTTCAACTCGATACGATGTATTTCCTCCAGAAGGCTTTGTCGCTGGCTTTACTAGCCACATCCTACAGCGGATTTGTGCTGGGCCAGACCTACAGCCAAGATGACATTAACTCCGGCAAAGCTCTCCAAGCTATGGGCAAGATTGCTTATGACAACTCTATGAAACGGCTCGAGGGAAGCACTACAACCTGTACAAAGGACACCGTCCATGTACGCAAGGAATGGTTCGTGGACTATGCGCATGACATGTCATCCAATTACTAATGGCTTCTGTAGGAGAAACATACCTGGTCCTGAGAGAACTGCCTACCGAAAGGCTGTAGAATGTTTGATGCAGGCACCACAGATCTATCCAAATGTGACAGGCCCGAAGTATGTATACAGCTATACTCGTTCGGCCAAGGGTGGTCTCAACTAATTCTTCCTCCTGTAAAGATCAATGTTCGATAGCTTTGGTGTTCTTCATTACTCTATGACGCCCTACATCCATAACTCGGTATGTAGCTTGCTAGCTCAATCACGTATCGTCACTAATACGACTCAAGGCTTATTTCCTTCTCTTCCACCGTCTGTACATCTGGACGTATGAACAGAAGCTGCGAGAGGTGTGCGGATATACAGGATCATTCCCATATTGGGAGTGGGGTCTCGATGCTGGTGGCGTCGAGAAGTCGCCAATCTTTGACGGTTCTGAAACGTCCATGGGCTCGAACGGGGCCAAAGTGAACAACCCCGGAGGTGGCTTCGGATTCGGCGGTGGCGGCTCGGGTGGTGGCTGTGTCACAACCGGACCGTTCAAGAATTACACCGTCAATTTTGGCCCAATCACAGCTCGAAACCCTCTTGCGTACAACCCGCGATGTTTGAAGCGAGACCTCAACACATTTTTATGTGTGACTTATGCTTCGCTTCGCAACACCACGGAGACTATCCTACAAAGCGCGGATGTCGAGAGCTTCCAGGCAAATGTCCAGGGAGATATGCGCTACCCTGGGGCTCGGAAATGGTCACTAGCCGTGCATGGAGGTGGCCATTTCATCATCGGTAAGTTTTCGCCTGGAACCTAATTACTGGTTCAGGATGCGCTCTCCCTGCAAGAAGAAGGGCACTGACGTTTCTGTCTAGCTGGTGACCCTGGTAGCGACTTCTATTTCTCCCCACTTGAGCCCGTCTTTTACCTTCATCATGGCAACATTGATAAGATGTACTGGATCTGGCAAGAGCTTGACTGGGCGAAACGACAGGTAGGTCATCACACCCTCTTCTAGATCTGAACATTGGCTTACGCCGAGATTCTCCTCACAGACTATGGCCGGGACGATTACCATGATGAATCAGCCGCCCAGTCGCAATGGAACGCTTGACGATGTGATCAATATCAGCCCCATGTTAGAAGGATCATTTAAATACCGTCAATTTCTTGATACTGTTGGAGGATCCCCTTTCTGTTTCGTATACCAATAAGCAGTTGAGTATCTTCATCGAGTCTAGCGCAAGCCATTCCAGGTTTTATAGACGCAATTTACATTAAGTTTTTTCAATCATGGAATGCGCATGGAAGCTCATAACGGGCTGTAACACACCTCTTATATAGGAGTAGCTAGTACGTGCCGTTTGCCCTATGGCCTAATCTCATACAGTCCGCCGAGACTCTTTCTATACTACCTCAATAAGTAATGGATAATGCGTAAGAAGAGCATTACGGATGGATTCTTCTGAGGCAGCGCGTGAAGCTAGCTTTGAATTTATCAATGCACGGGGAGCGATAAATAGGGCATAGCTGAAGTAAGGTTTGAGAAGAATATCGTAACCCCGACCCTGGCAGCGCAGCGGCCCGAGTGAAGTTTAAGTATACACAAGGTGTAACAATACTTACTACAAGCGTATGCCAACCACATCCGTGATCGTGCTCCTTCTAAAACATCCCAGCTTATGGCAACCTATCTCGATAGGTAGTTACGAGTCCAAAAGCCTGTAACTCGGGCGTCGGCTGCCAAGATTAAACCGGTTTATAAATCAAACTTCGCGAGAAGCTTCACGTGCACACCGCAAGCTCAAACCTAGGCTTCAAGTCATCGCCATATTTCGATAACGCCGCTCCATATCTCAGAGCACACGTTCGCTCTACTTTCCTTCATTAATATCTTTCTATTAGAATCTCATCTCGGGAAGTATCCACGATCAGAATCGCCATCAGGCATCGAAAGGAAAGCCTCAGATAGCATCGTTCACAATGATGTTCTTTGTAATCAAAGCACCTCTCCGGCTCCTGGTCATCACCCTAGGCATCACCGCGGTGAGTGCGATGCCCGCCGAAGACCACCATGGCCACCACTCCAGCCACCATAGGCATTCCTATTCGCACCACAGCCATTCAAGTCGCCCGAGCTACGCCACAGCGGCCGTGGACACGGGGGCAAGCCTCGGTCTTCCCACATCCACTTTCGATGCCGAGATAACCTTCACCCCTCGCACCGCGTATACAGAAGCCATCGTTCCCCGCGCCACGAGCCATTCCGCTTCAATCGATATCTCCGTAGTCAAAACCATCTCGACCTCGTCACACAAAAGCACCACTACTTCATCAGTCAGCAGCTTCCCCGACGGCAGCTACAGCGCATTCCCCACGTACAACCCGTTCCCAACGCGGGGCATCGAGAAACGCGGTGGTGCGGCGGGTTTCCGCGGTGCTGTCCCTTCTCCCGACACGAATCCCCCGAGCTATGATTCCGTGTACGGTGGCGATAGCTCTTCTGGTGACGACTCCCCAGATAAAGTTTCCAAGAGTCACAGCCACCGACCGAGCAAAACCACCAAGCGCCCAAGTAGCACCAAGCGGTCGGGCGGTACCTCTAAAGAGGAAGAGGAGGAGGATGTCCCCTTCGCGCTCGGAGGCGGCCTGTTCCCCTACCCGCAGGGAGACAGCGCGTCCCACACATCGTCTCATGAGCCGTCATCCAACGGATCGTCATGGACAGTGGGAAGTGGCGGATCGAAGATGGTGGTGGCAGTGGTGCTGCTTCTGCTCGGGCATGGTATATTCTAAGAGTATGCTTTGATGGTAATTGATCAGAGATGAATCGGTGGCGCATGGGATGTGTTAGGGAGATTAATCAGATTGTTTAGAAGTTGCGCCAAACTTCTGCGGTCACTCTTCACTCAGAACTGGATAGGATAGCGCACAGTAGTATCTGCCACAAAATCATTGCTGTATCAATAGCTATTCAATGAGATACCTTTCATGTCAAATTGCGACCCGGTGTGATGTGTTCCGTTTCATGAGTCCATTAAATAGTGCACGTGACAAGCAAGTTGTGACATCCAAAACGGAGCTAGTAGTCGGTTATCTGGCTTTTATTATACAGTTGAATTATATATTTCACCATTCCGGTATCTCGCCAGGCTTTGGACGTTGTACTCGGATGACCTTGTCACAGTTGAGTAGATATTGAGGGTCAAGGGCTTGTTTAATCTGTTGATGCAAAGGGCTAGGTTAGCAACTTCGTCGCTGCGGATGCATACAAGGATATATAAGGTTAGGAAAACAGACCTTTCTCATCAAATCCACAGTGGTCTCACCAAGTTCATGTGGAAGGTAGTCACGCTTGACTAGACCGACGCCGTGTTCGCCCTGTTCAACGATTAGTCAAATTCATTTCGGCAAACATTGTAGAAAGCGCTTACAGTCACAGTCCCTTCTAGCTCGACTGCCCTCTTGACCATGCGGTGTACTAATTCTTCGGCGTCGTGACGTTGTTTCTCGTTGGAGAGTAGGATGACTAATCTAATTAGTATCTTCGAGTGGACAGCGGTGTTACTCGCAGAACATACTGTGGAAGTTGCCGTCACCGACGTGGCCAACGATAGTACCGTACATCCCACTCTTCTTCATATCATCCTTCGTTTCTTCAATGAGTTGGGGTAGCCTGCTCATGGGCACTGCCACATCTCCAGTCCAGACCTTGTCGCCAGGTTTGGCCACAGCCATTGTGCTCCAAAGCGCCTCCTTACGAGCGCTCCAAAGTTCAGCTTGCTCTTCCTGCGTCTTGGCAAATTCGAATCCCACGCTGCCAGCCTGCTTGGCAAGGTCTTTAACAATGCCTATCTGCTCTTGGACTCCGCGCTCGGTTCCTGAAAACTTGAAGAAGAGTGTAGGGGCCTCTTTCCAGGTCCTTGACGTCGTACCAGCCACATTGATACATTTCATTTGTTCGTCATCCAAGATCTCGACTGCAGCCACAGGTATGCCCCGACCGACGACCTTCGAGACACAGTCTGCTGCCTGGCGGATTGTGCCAAAGCTGCAGACCGCGACGCTCGTATTGGCTGGTTTCGTTGTGAGCTTCAAAGTTGCCTCTGTGACCAAGCCAAGAGTACCCTCGCTCCCGATGAACAGCTTGGTCAGGTCGTAACCGGCGGAGCTCTTCCGCGGTCGCTGTCTTGTCTTGATTATAGTACCATCTGCTAAGACGACAGTAAGAGAGAGCACCCACTCTCGCATAGTACCGTACCGGTATGCATTGGTGCCACTGCATCCAGTCCCAATCATGCCGCCAATTTGAGCGCCTGGGCCGGGGTCTGGGGGGAAGAAGAGGTTGTCTTCGGCGAGTATCTCATTCAAATGCTCCCAGCCAACCGATGGTTGTACGACTACATCCATATCCTCCTTGTGTAGTTGTATAATCTTGTCCATCCTTCTAAAATCAACGCAAATGCCTCCTCGGGTAGGAGTGAAGTGCCCCTCCAAACTGGTACCACCACTGTATCCAACTACGGGTATCCGGCGGGCGTGGCATATCTTCATTATTCTGCTAACGTCTTCGGTGGATCCTGGGTATACGACCATGAACGGCTTCTGCGATTCTTCGTTGCGATAGCTCGACCAGTCCGAGTTGGCGTGTGTATGTAGATCATCTTCAATGGTACTAACATTTTCCTTTCCGACAATGGCGACAAAATCAGACCAAGCTGCTTCTAGATTCGACTTATCGTTGTTGTGCTTGAGCTCGCGTGTCAAGGCGAGGGGTAACGTCGAGGTAGGGTCTATATCGCGCGGAGCTTTCGTCCCGAGATAATACGAGAATCCGGCAGCAAAGAGAACGACTAGCAGAGCCTATGGTTAGCTTCCTTAGAGGCTCATCTTGGAGATACGGGACTGTATGTACCGAATGTTGTGGCCCATCTCCTCGTGCCGGCTGACTCTAGCCTCTGTCTCGCAAACTTTTCACGCTCTGCTTTTTCTCGGGCTATACGGGAGCTTATACTCTCGAGCATCTGGCCTTGGAATGAGGCCTCAGGAGAGTCTTTCTTGCCTGAGGAGTAGGCGCGGATTGCCGTGGCGCTTGCGACGCATGATAGGGCCGCTCGACGGGAGCTTCGGACGGCGAGGGTGGGAAGCCCTTTCCGGGCTGAATGGGTCGCGAGAGCCGACATGTTTTCAAGGAATTGCCTAGCGCGGGCGTAGGGAAAGTTCCTAGATCATGCTTGTCGTATGATGACCCCCTCTAAATGAGACACGGCGCTCGAGCGGGGAGACGCGGGAACGGGTGAGACGGAGCAGCACGAAGCCAAAACGGACGTTGCATTCCGTTCATGCGTCGGCGAGATGTCGTGATGCGTGATGCGATAATCGGATACCCTCGGCGCCTTCGCTGCTTGCTTACTTGGGTAACCCCGCGTGAAGCTGCGGATAGGTCCAAATATCGTAGTATCAGAGTCGTCAGTAGGCCTAATTTCATAATCAATCCCGGGAAATTAATATCACATATCACCGTATGTAAACTCAACCCATCCAAATTTATCTTAGATATACGTAAATTGCCTTTTGTACCCTCGTCCCGAGGTCGTCCAAGCCGTTACTGAATTTCATTTGACTTATGTAGTCGTTGTCTTACTCCGCCTTTTTTTGACTATCTCCAATTATGTAGTCTCCTCTCCAAAAATGCTGCGCCGGGTAGTATGACATGATGCATGTAAGGGCCTGACTAAGGGGATGCGAGGTGAGCATCAATTGCCTGTTGTTATTGGCAAGGCAAAAAATGGATGGACATTCATTCAATGGCATGGAAGTCTCGGTGAAGAGAAATGCCGCGAGAAATCTATCAACAGGCTTGCGCTTCCATCTACACTACATTTTCTCCAACGTCATCCTCGTCACAACTAGATTAAAGTATCTTTCGCTCTGATTTAAAATACTACAGCGGTGTGATTATTGAGGTCCGATGTACATCGTCCCTAGGTGCTTGTTCCTAACTCATCATCGGAACAATTGTGTCTTCCCTGAGGCATATGTGCCAGATCTGGTATTGGGATGTACTCACACTCTCCGCTCATGACAAGAGCCCGCGTATCAGTATCCCATGGGTCATGACGTTTTCGTGACGAAGAAACCGACGGTATCGCTCCTTGCTCGCAATGATATGCCGGATTCGAAGGCTGTTTTCGAGAAAGACGGGTGCCAAAGCGCTTGGCCCAGTCGAAGCCGTGAAAGGCCTTTGGAATCGCCGGTACGCCAATGACCAGGAATCCAAATGTCTGCTCAGATACTGCCAAGATATTGATGATGACTGCATAATACAGCATATCGTGTAGGTGGTAGGCGTCTATGACGCATATTAAACGGGCCACAGCACTCCCTGTAGCACTGCGGTGGAAATCTTGTCAGATCGTGATACGGCAGAATGAGGAGTATACTCACAGTAAGCCAATTATGAACAATAAAGAAATTCCCTTCTTCTGGGCGGTTGACATGTTCAACTTCCATATCACCCAATGGGGCGTTATGAGAATTGTGATGTCGGATGTCAAATTAACGATGCTTGACGCGACGATGTACTTGACCAACTCGGAGTTGCATTTCATACTGCCCATACTTCTTTCTGAGCATATGAAGCCATCGATGAAACTACCAATGAAGTAGAATAAGGCATTACCCCAGATCAGGGCTTGTAGAATCCAAAATAAACTATTCCGCGTGCCTGTGGGCACAAAGATCTGCATCCAGTCCAGCAAAATGGCTATCTTTAAGAACGCTATGCCAAGTCCAAACGATATAGTGGCAAGTTTGTAGTTCTGTGGCTCCATTAGCACCCCCGCATGGAAGGGGAAACGTCGCGCCTTACAAAATGTGAAGCCGTCGCAAGTTGAGGGTTAAATTGCGACATGCGCACACCGAAACCAGGATAGATTGCGCCTTGATAACCATTATAGAGAATGACTACGAAAAATCCCTGTGGCCAAAATTAGCTATGTCGCAATTAAAGGTTAATTGAAAGGCAGTAGTATACCATAGAGATCACCAAGAGAACGTCTGGAACTCCTAACTTCTTTATGCTGTATCTAGCAAAGAGCCGCACAGACACCGCAATGGTGCCGATAATACCGGCAAAGACGACGATGAATTTGGGAACCATATGGTTTCCAATGTCTCCGGACGGAGCGCCTGGAGGCCCATGCGTACCGTGGTCCATTGTGTTGATTGTTCAACCAACTAATGATCGCTTATTATGTAGTGTCAGCAATAGTTTCAAAATAGTTGCTGATGGCAGAAAGCATGAAATGAAGGGGGGGGGAGAAATTAGAACTGTTGGCTGATTACCAAAGGAAATTGAAGAAAAGTCATTTGGTATAGTTGAGAGAGAATATTTGGGAAAATACCCTAATGGGGATTGTAATGTAGCTACACCGTTAAAGGGATGGAGGAGGAAAGTCATCAAAGATCTAGAATTACTAGAAAAAGATCACCGCACTTGAACAAGGGGTTGGTATTTCGTACAAGAGACGCGATCTAGGCACACGAGCTCATAACGCCCCGTAGCTTTCGAGTTCTTCTGCCATCGTAATGGTTTGCCGCCGATAACTGCCTAGATTATCATTGGAAAAACTAGCAATCGACAAGACCGAGACATCGAATATTATTGTGATTGTTAAAATTCGTGGTAGTTGTTTACTACAACAATTAGTGCCGATGGTCAAGCAAATAGGCGTTGAGAATCCCAATTTGACTCACTTATACACGAGCTCTGCTTGAATTCTCAACCAGGTATTCATAAGAAGCTGGAAGGTTACCGCAGGGGACTCGTTGCGTGGTTGGATAACTACAAGGGTTAGGAGAGTGGGCTGGGCTCTATCTGGTTCCAAGTGATGGATCGTGACAGCAAGGGATATTGTTATGATCTTGAAAACCCTGCACCAACGCCTGGGGCCAACCATGTACTCGGGTCCTCCTTAAGAAAGCAACGAGTCGGCTAAAGAACCTGGACCTGGGAAGTTGGGCATCTCTTCACGATTTGTGGGTATTCATCTCCCTGGGGAAAATCTCTTCTCTTGCTGAATATTGGGCCCTGGCAAGATGCTTGAAAACATTCTTCCAGGATCTTTGAAGAGAACCGACGAGTGTAAAACCCAAACGGAGTAAGCTACAGATGAGTATTTAACAGATCTCGCCTCTTATAAGACACACAGATGCCATCCAACGAGTCGCTGCAGAAAATCCCGGAACGTTTGGAAATGATCCACCGTGTTTTTATATGAGAATAACGTGGCCATGGCTACCGCCACCACGGGCACGGGTCCAGAACATAAGCTGTAGAATCAATAACTCAACCCACCTACCTTATTTCATGGACGCGGTTCCAGGTTCAAACACAGTGCAAGGGGAACGGATACACAATCATCCCTGATGATGAAGATGAGCGATCCCACGAGATCAATATGCAAGGTAGACCTTAGTATGTCACGATCAGTGCGCAAGGGTATTGGCAAGGAGGCTGTTACAAGTTAGTAATATCACAATAGGTATGCGAGCTTAATAAAGAAGATGTGTATGTTAACTTTGATGTTCTTACAGCTGTTGCTATTTCATGCAGCAGTACCGAACTTGGCTGTAACTGACAAAGTATGCACCGTCCCTATACTAAGGTATTTCTGCTCGATACGCATGCTATTGTACTAACCACAATACGAATGCGAAGGCACGCACAAGTAATCCAAAAGAAAAAAAAAGTGTGTCGTCAACATCTTCACGAATAGCAGCGGCAGCCATCACTCTCTTCGAAAGTTACCTAGACAGCGCATTGCGCTCATCTCGGAAGCCGCAAGAATGGATGTATTTACCTTTACTCAAAACAAATAGGCGTACGTCCTCCGTTTCCCAAGGCGCCCTTTCCTCTATCTTGTTCTAAAGCAAGCGCTGGTTTGGGACACCCAGTGCCACCGGGACAGGCTATACTACAGGGGCGGCGCCTTGACTTTGTCAACAGAGACCTTGCCGGGCAATCATCCCAATTCTCCTAAGATGCTATGCATCTTAAAATTTGTTAGAAAAGCTGAAGAAAAAGGTTTATGATATCCTCTAGGTTCAACGAGGTCAACGTCGTAGTTGCAGCCAAAGACCTTGAAGAAATTAGAGCCGCTCGATGCGCTCCCCCACGGGGCCAACAAGCAGTAACAACCTTAGGATTACCAGGGCATCAAGGTTGATTTCTGATTGGGGGCGACAACGATAACCTTCCATTAACGTCAGACTTCCCATACCCACCGTGATCTCATCTTCCCAACGAAGAAACCGCTCCCGGACCTGCCTGTTGGTTATGGGTCTACCTTGGCAGATACAAGGCAGCAACTTTGGAACTTGCCCTGAGCAGTGGCATCGATAGTTGCACTACAGTGACGATCTTTTTTTGCTATTTGTAGATGAACCGTTGAGCGCCGATATCGGAAGATTCATCACCTAGTCCTTCAAGAGCTTTCATGTGCCCGCTCTCGAGGAGTTCATTCACACCATTCCTACTGCTGAGCTCGAGCCGATCACGTCAAACTTTATCGGTTCCTCGGCCCAAGCACTCACCAAATCGAGAAACTCACGCTTATATAGGTTCAATCGGACGAAAGTGACTTGAGTTTAACTTATAAAGAGTTGTCTAGATCTCGTGTCCTCCGAAAGCCCAACAAGCTCAGCCCTTACGACTTTTCCCTCCGCTTTCAGCTTGAGTGGAGTAATGAGAAACGCCCTGGGAGATTGTAGACATGGTAAGCGGTTAGTATACGCTGACATGGTTGGCCTACTAACGCTGTGAAACAGATGGAGAGGTTCTTCCACTTCTACCAGATCAACAGACGCAATCACTGATGGCCGCAACTCCGCCGTCTTATGGCAAGATATTGTCCTTAAGTAATTGCCTCCTGATTAACATGGCGCAGGTGAGTCTCATAATAACGCTAACGACCACTTGGCCTCCGTCCATACGTTTACCATTTGTTTTCGAGAGCTGGTCGTTTAAGAAGCTAAACGAGCAGGTTGACGCTCCGGATAAGAGGGCTAGCAAGAAGTCTCGAGTAGACTTCTAGACTCAAATGATTTCTTGATCCGACCCATGGGCTGCGCAGTTTGTGAACCCAACCACATCATTCGGCCGCAGCGTCTCATCTACCTTGCCCCCTGCCTCGCCCAGCTGTCATAAACCACGCTCTATCAATGTATTCCCTTTCAAAACACTTAGGGATGTGTAATTATGGAATGCTCTACCTCGATAGGGTTGCGTCGCACATAGTACTTTGCCTATAAAATACAACTATTGTGACTGGATTTTGATTAACACAATTTTTGAAATCATAAGACACCAGAAACATTCACTGTACTTTTCTGAATGCGATTTGGGTTCGTATCTTTTTCTCGGAGTGTATTCAAAGGGATTATGAATCTATGCACCTAGTGAAACATAGTGTGACTGGTCCGATTCATTGGTCAGCATGCCACACGCACGGAGCAGAACGGCCTAAGGTTAGCAAATATTTCTCCTAGGTAACACACATTGTATTATGTTCTCTAATTGCGCATTGTGGCTGGAATACATATGTAGGTACTATATACAGTCGCTGCCGGCCGCCACAGTCCAATTCTTCTTTCTCTTCTCGGCATCATCACCCAAATCGTGGCTTCAATTATTGCTTTTTACTCCCCAGTCCCCCATCCCTACTACACTTTTATCCTTGGTATCACGACATCCGGTGTCTGAGAGAGACAGTCTGCCCAGCTCGATATGCCTAGGAGACGAAGAACCGGAGACGCAGCCCTGGAGGACACTGTCACCGATAATGGACGTCCAGCCCCGAGCGTCGAGACCGACCTCGGATTGCTTGTGAGCAAATCTGCCATTCCTAAAATCCTTGTCGCAGCAATGGTAGGCAGGGGACACAGTGCTTGTCCTAAGGATATGCCTTATCGTGGGAGCATTTGCTTCTTGGTCGGCAAGCGTCTTGTTGCACCTGGCTCTGGTAAGAACTCTCTTAGTTGATTACGACTCCTATATGTGACCCGTTTGACTATGATACGAAGAAACTTATTCGTACCCGTGCGGCCTCCTCCAGGGCGGAGAGCCGATTCGCACCTGCGTATCGCGCATTGTGCGAGAGCAGACTGGCCTCGAAGTGGAAGCCGAGGAGATTATCCGAACTACTGAGGATGCGATTGAAGGCGAACACTACATTACCCTCTTCGTGTACTGTTATTTGCTCACAGAGCAGCGGCTCCAGGTACAGGACAAAGAATGCCCAACCTCAGCTATCGTTGTAACTAATCAAATTGAGTATGACTAGGACGGCAATCCCGAGTGGACAGACTGGCATTGGACTACTCTCGATAGAGAGGATGCCGAAAAAATGATCTATGGCGAGGACCCAAAGGAACCTCTCTTTGCTCCGTTGGTCAGCCTGTATGACGAGGAAAAAACCCGTTACATTAATTGGGATCGCGAGCCTGGTATCACTCTCTGAGTCGCTGGTACTGCGTAGGAGAAATGAAGGAAATCCATATGACACAGAAGAACTGTATGTCCTGTAACTAGGCTTAGTAGATGGCTACGATTGTTTTGGTGATTACTTACCTAACTTAGGGATATGTTCATGCCATAAACTCCTCTCTATGGCTGTTAATACTCTTCTGCCGTCCTACAACATTCATGGGAACGTGACTACAAGCCTATTCGGCCAAGCGCTCTGAGCCCGGTCGCGGGCGCAAGTTTTATAGGGGTCTTGTTGACTGGGATCGTAACATTGGCGTACCTGAAACAACAGGAGAAGAAGTTAGGAGGTATGTACCGACCAACAATCAATTGCTTCTACTTTCGAACTAAAAACACTGGGTGCTAGGACTTACGCCACCATCAAGCAATTTCGAAGTCATGCAGCTACTCGAAAACTACATTCCGACTGTTTTTGCCACTCTCCTTGAACCGTTCTGGGTCCTGGTGAATCGCATATACTGCGTTGTTCAACCCTTTTGCGAGCTTCAGAAGGGGAGGAGCATACCACAGCGGTCTGTTGTTGCGAAATACACGTCTATCCCGCCACAACTAGTTATTTGGCGCTCCGCAAAAGCACGCCAATATCTTTTGATGCTTATTTGTCTTGCCACTCTTCTTGCTAACGTACTAGCTCTTAGTCTTAGTGGCCTTTTTAACGAAATGCCTCGCGTTGTTACTTATAACGCAATTGTCCAACTAGAGCGTATAGCAGTACCAACAAGGGAGAACTTAATTCCCATGTTTGATCCTAACGCTTACTCGGATCACTTTCAGGTGGCAATGGCAAACCTCTCTTCGGAGACACGCCTCCCATCGTGGACGGATAACACGAATTTTTACCTGCCGTTTGACCCGCCAAAAGATCGGCAGTGTGATGCGGGTGATCAATTCAAAGCTATAACACTCGGCTTCGGCATAGACTATAAATGCTCACCCTTTAACCTGAACGACTTGTCTGGGGAGGTTGCATTACAGCTATTATTGACAAACATCACTGAAACTACGGCTTTATCCTCGAAGCTACCAAACGGTTCATATGTCGACTGCAACCATATAATTCAGAGCCCAGCGTATCGCGAATTCCCTGGACAACATTCTACTCGAGAAATCATTTTTGGCTTTATCAATGGAGTTAGGGGAGATGTATGCTGGTCGAAGTCGCCTTTGGTGACGGGATGGATGCGCGTGCATCCAACGCAACAAGAGCCAGGGTATCGCAGCTTGAGCTCTACGCTGCTCATATGCCAGTCACATTTACGAGCCGCTATGTTTGACGTTACCGTGGACACTGATCGCAATATCATCGCCACTGAACAGATAGGCGAACCCATCACGCACCTTGAACAATGGCCCGCGAATCTATCCCAATCAATCGTCGATCAAGTAGCTCGAGTCAATCTCCAAGCTGAGCAAAATTGGCACAACGAAACAGTAACAGCAGATTGGACGAACCACCTATTAACATTGATGATTGGCAACCGATCGCTTGTTGACCCAGCCCACGAGGTTCCGGATTCCGCTACAGTGCGGCCAATCCTAGAAGATCTTTATCGGCGACTAGCCGCCACTCTGTTTGGCTTGAGCCCGTCCTTCTTCCAAAAGGCCCCAGATACAGTCCCTGCCTCTATCCTTCGTGTCGAAACTCGTATCTTCTTATCCGAGCCTGCATTCATCTTAAGTGTCTCTATCCTGGCTATCTATCTTCTCATTTCCGTAGCTGTGTATACCTGAGCACGTGCTATACTGCTCCCTAGAATGCCGACTTCTCTCGGGTCACTTCTAGCGTATTCAGCTGCTAGTCAAGCTGTTGAAGACTTTGCTAGGCACCGAGACGTGGGAAATAGCTCAATGCTAAACCATACGTACACTTTTGGGAAATATGTTGGCAATTATGGAAAGCCACATATTGGGATCGAGCGGGACCCATTCGTGGTTAGACTTGATACGGACAGTTTTAAGAGAAAGGGGCCATACATGCCAATATAAGCGGTTTCGTTCAAAATGCTTCATAGGATACTCCAGTACTCTATAACTATTACAGTACATCAATTCCCTCAACATAGTCTATTTTTACGATTTATCCATGGGTATAAAAGGCTAGATCTTCGAATACGCGGCGATTTTGATTGACCGCAATGTGACCTCTGTTAGATGTGTCAACTACACATTCTCCCACTCTCTATTTCAGGTTATTTTTTTGTAATTACTGCTAGAATTATCAAACGGTGGACTCGTAAATATGTGATGAGATCACGTACTTTTATTTTCGATGATATAGAAAATGGCAGCTCTACGGCCTCTTGACACTATTACCGTAGTAGTTAAACGTTGATTCTTATGAGCCTCTTCCCTGCACGGTAACGGCTGATTCTGCACCAGGGAGTTGAAGTGACCAGTGAGTTGACGGCCGTTGTTGAATGCGATGCGGCAGGAAGAGGCTGCACATCAACTGGTTTGGATTGCAGCATTCAGGTGTCGCACCCACAGAAGAAAAGTTCTGAAGATCCACGTCACAGAAAGGAGGTTGCAAGTATCTAATATCAGTGCAACCGGGCATTCAGTCAGAATCATCGTATCCTGGCGTGGAGTTGCTGGGCTTCTATATCGCCACTTGCGCAAGTGTAAAGCTCTCAATATCTAAGCCATTCAATCCGGAAGAGAATGGTATCCTCAACGTGGTTCCGATGCAGCTTCAGTTTTACTTAATCCAAAGCTCTTGGGAGTTCATACTTACCTTATTGGGGTCAGGTGGTCGGGGGACACTTAGACCTGGCATAATATCTCTGCCAGTGGTGGTACCTAACCGTCGGGGATAAGACCGCCGGCGGCCCGATGTTAACACGTTCAGCATTTTGTGGGCCGGATTAGACTCTGCCCTCGTCGCTCCGACGGATAAATCACACGCGAGACTAGGGAAGCACTTAGCCATGTAGTGCGGAGAAGCCTTCACACGACCCAGCCAATTCAATCAACTAACATAAGTCGTATCTATTACGCGCATCGATACCAGCGGACCCATAGCTCAGCGGTAGAGCATCTGATTCCAGCTTGAAAATTGGAGTAGCAATATTCCAATGCCCAAAAGGGCTGCTTCCAGAAGTCCGTATACCCTATCTTCCGCTTCGTCCCACGCACACACTAACAGAAAGTAGGGTCATCCGTTCAAATCGGGTTGGGTTCAATACCCGTTCATCATAGTCTGAGACTTGTGAGATTGGAAATTTTTGTTCATTTTTTCTTTCGCTCCCCCTAGTTCTAGTGCTGATTTCTCGAGACTCCGTCTGCCCTTCGGTTTGGTGCATAAGGTAGACTAGCGCAACGGTTCAGAACAGTGCATTTGTTGATCATATTCTATGATGTTAGAATCAAAAGTTACTGTCCACCTTTCCAATTATTTATCGAGAAGATAGTATCATACTCCTTTGTTGACGCGTCCGGCGTACTAGCCAGCACGGATTGACCTGTGTTTATTACCCAAGTGACATCGAATGAGAACTCATTATGCGCATTACACTCTTCTATGGCTATTAATGCATCCACTTCGGCCAAGGCATTAACAATCTTTGGGGGTGGTCTCTGTTGTTAAAGAAAATCATGCCGTTCATCCATCTCTTCGGTGTGATCTGTTTAGTCGCGGGATCAAGGCCGACTTCCAACGAGGTCACCCAAGCATTCCGCCGCGCTAGTGTTGCCCCACGATCTCTCAACTCATTATCCGTCTCCCTAGCCGTGAATGCGTAAGAGATGACTCCAGAGACGTTGAAAGGGTCATCAGGGATGAAAATACCGAGCCAAGGTGTCCATCTTCCAGGAACATGAAGTCGCGAGAGCCACAACACTCTACCCTCCGCAATTGCCCGACAGATGGCTTTCGCCATCATCACTTCGATATGAAATAGGCTCCAATATTGCACAGACCTCCCTGCTTTCTTCTCGGCGGCTTTCTCATATAAGAACTCCCTCAACTTGGTATGAAGCGCATCGCCGCCTTCTTTCATTCTTTTCAAATCTGCTATCAAGGCCCGAAGCAGGCGTATCTCAGCGTCGGTGAGAGTGGTCGTCAGAGTGGCATCGTTGGTCCTCCAATAAAGGCCCCGATCCGACTCGAGGACTTTGACCTTCACTTTCTTGTCTAGGCGCGATAGTACACCTTTGACCATTAGCCCTTCTAGCTTCATGCTAATGGCCGGGAGGCGGCACATCTTGATAAAGATCAATTCTCCAGCGGGCACGGGTGGCTGAATGACCAGCTTTACCCGGCTCAATACCTGAAATATCGTTTGGTTGAGAATATCGTCTCGTGGTATATCGTGCCGCAGTATCTCTCCGTTGAGTACGAACAGGGTCAGGATGGCGATACTCAGACTCGCTTTGACGAGATTTAAGTCTTGTGAGTTCAGCCCGGTGGTGTATCTGCAGCAGTTTCCGGCTATTGCCAACATGTCGGACGGCACTGTTATCCTACGAACACTGATATCTTCAAATATCGCCGGCGACATCGCCTTCACAATTGAGCCAGCTCCTGGCGTGTATGCGCTTCTATACAGGGACGTATAGCGCCGCGCACTCTTTAGGATCTGGTCACAACGATCCTGACTGGTTTTGTCGACTTGTTGGTATAGCGCAAGGCAGAAGGAAGTGACCTCGGTTCGGAAATTAAGCGGTCGCACTTCAATCTCCCCTCTGGTCCTCCCGAAAAGGTCGACACCGTCTTCGTTGGTCTCGTACAGACCGGTTCGGTCCAATGTACAGGGCAGAAGCAGGACCATATGCTTGGAGGCGAGAAACTCCTCTTGGAAGATCCATGCCCGGTGCCACCAGTTGTCGCTTAAAATCAATTCAATGAGGCCAAGAACGGCAATCGCTTCCTCCACTGACACTCGTAGCCTTGGCTTAGTCTCAATAGTCTCCGCGAACTTACTATCCAGCAAGTTGCGTAACATCGTCAATTGGTCGACGGTCCCGATTTCCACGAAGGCGAGGCCCAGTGAACAACCGACAAACCGCACATTCCCATCAGTGACTACTTTGCGGCCGCTGTATTGGTATACCAGATCCATGGAGTGGACTGCTATCTCTTTCTGGTCGCTCGCCTCTTGATTGATACAAATCTTGTCGATCCAAAAAGGCGTGTTTACATAGTCTGGATTGCAGAGCCTGAAATTTAGGATGCGATTGAGTATGTCATCTGGGGGCATGATCACTCCGGACGGCTGCTCTGGAGCGAACCTGTAGCGACCAGACACCGTGTCATGGCCAAGAATGTACCACGGACATGAGACCGCGATGTACTCGTTCGACTGAAAATGTCGCAGCTCGATCGGACCTGTTCCACTTAAGGGGTCATTGTCAATCCTCAAGTCCGCCTGCACACATATTCGCATTGACGTCTTCTCTTGCATATGCCGCGACCTTCTTTGCAGTTCATAGATCCTTGTGCTTAATGGCTCGGGGGATCTGGCCCTCAGCTCACTAAGAAAACATCCCGTGTCGTTCTCCATGTCGACCGGTGTGCGATCGTAGCCTTGAGCGACTTGTCACAGAACTGTTCATCTGCTATTCCAATTTAGACTTATTGTTATTGCATATAAATATTGAAGTGTTAGTAGAAAAGCCAATACTAAGGAATAATTTTGCAACCCCGATTATTGGTGAATTACGGGTAAGCAAGCCTTTAGCGAAACGCCAGCGACAGTTTGGGGGCGACAACGCCAGATACTGCAGCTTCGCTGTCCGACAACTCAGCCACTCATACTATATATATTACTTGGGCGTCTCTCATCCCTATGGAGGAGCAATGGAGGGCTCAAACCCCTTTTGCATGGGATATAGACGGACTTAGGCACAGCATTTCAAAAGCTTTATTGAAATTACCACGAAAAGGAAGGATGGTCTACTTTCTGCTGCAAGAACTCCAAGTGCTCAATCGGAAATCCAGTGCTAGATGCATTAATGGTAAACATCGACAATTTTGAGCTTAATACTGAACAGACCAATGGCAAAAGCATTATTATAGCTAGGAACACCCACCCTAGAGTCCTTGATTACCTAATGGGCCACCCCCCTAATAGGCCACATCCAAAAGCCTCAACAAAGCCTAATAGCAGTCAGAAAAAACGCGTTTTCTCAGCAATCCAATTAATTTATTTAATCTACTCTATACGCCACTTATTTAATATACTTTAGAAAGTAGCCTCTAAAATCTTACGCGCTTTTTGCGAAAAACTAGCTTTATAGGCCTATTTATAGTCCTTTACTGCAATTTGCGCCCGATAAATTTCTTTTATATTATAAAAAGTCTCTTAAGGGTCTTTTTTACACGTTTCTAGGCCCTTAACTCTAGAGCTTCCTTTTAAGCTTTTAGTTTATTAATCTGCCGCTATGCCTAGGCTGATTCTAAAGCCAGAATATCGATCTTTTTACCTGCCTTTTATATAAAAGCTATTATAATACCGGCAAATCTTATAAAAAAAGACTTTAAGCTAGCAAATTAATGCTAAAGGTTTTATAAATCTTTTAATATATTCTATTTACGCTTTCCTTTATTTAACTATAAAAGCTTTTTTAAAGTAATAGGTTTATAGTTTATATTAACTATCTTTTTGTTTTTAAATAGTCGTCTTTAATTAAATAGCTAGATTCTAGACTTTCTAAATATAGCTTTAATTATCTCGGGTTATATAGCTCTCTCGCATACTTTTATATATACTGCTAAAAATCTGCATTTATAAACAGGCGCTAAAGCTAGCAAGTGTATATAAAGTGTTATCTTTTTATAAAAATAGCGTTTTAAACCTAAAAAAATGCTTAAGTTAGCTGGTTAAAAAACGTGTAATCTATAAATAAGTAGATAAATTAATTTTACCTTATAAAACTAAGCCAAGCTTTATATATAAAGGTCGCTTTTTAATCTTCTCGTTATACCCTTAAGTTTTTAAAATACACTAAGTAAATTTAATAACTTTTAAGCAGTATAATATATAATTATCACTTTTAAAATTATAAATCTATTTAATAATTTAAACCTTAACTTTAAAACTAAATAACTAGTCGATTTTGTTAGCTTTATAGTGCTAAAAGGGAGCTATTAGCTTAGTATTAAAAGATAGTCTTAAAGACTTTAGGGGGCTTGGCGGCTTTTTATACTGATTTACTTTTTTAGATCTTTATAAGTGCTAATGCAATAAGCGTCTCTCTTTCTGACTTTATAGCTATTTTAGTATAAAAAAACAGCTTTAAATAGCTTCAATTGCTTAAGTAAAGGTAGTAATATTAGTGGTGTTAACCGCTAGTTTAGGGTGGCCCACTAGGGGGGGGTGGCCCATTAGGTAATCAAGGACTCTAGTCGTTTCATTTTCAGCTCTCGCAGCAAGTGATGTGGTTGAAGACGCCTTAATGCATGATAGTGGAGTATCTCCTCGGTGCTGAGAAAGAGATTGACGACCATTATGTCCCTAGCGGGCTGTATTAGCGATGATTTAAACCTTCCTCCCCTTGGCACTATCACCGTAGAAGTTAGAGTTCCAGGTCTTTTAGTCGTGTCACGGAACTACTAGGCCTAATCTCCGAGTATAGCACAGACCAGGGATGAGACTATATATATATGGGCGTAAACGTGCTATAGTATCCATACTAAATGTGCTGTATTCGGGTGTTTCCATCTGCGTGCCACTTGGTCACAGTCTTTCTTACACTGTATACTTACGGTACCTACTCTGGCAACTGCATCCAAAAACAAAACTAGAAGATCTGGTCTTGCTAGCCTTACTGGCCTTGCGCGCCAGGGTCCAGCTATTTAAGTAGGCTATAGAGGGATATGCGGAAGCCTTAAGCAATTATCTAGCCAGGCAATCCAAAAGGGAAATAGATATTAAAGATAACTTTGTATGTCGAGGGTAGGTAGGTAGTATAGCCAAAGGTAATTGTGTTAGAAGGTAGATGGCAGTGAGTATATAGTAGCAAATATATGGTAAGCCAGATGGCCCGCACCTGAAGTCAATTGATTACAGCATGTTTAGCTTCGCCCATATATAGGGGATAGGATAGACTAAAGGGCAAGGTTAGAACTTCCCTCTTTGTGCAATATTAGGAACTCGGTTCGAGAGCCTAAGCTGACTCATCATACGCATCGTGGCGGTGCGGTCCACCTCGTAGCCGCCGGGCCTCCGTTTTACCATCGGCATGTTGACTCTACTGGTGTACCGTATTAAGGGAAACGGAACTGTCGAGCCGCCGGGTCATGCTGCTCCTTCTGCCCCGAACGCTGCCGCTTCTACTTAGGCCACCCCCCCTCCTCCTTTGCGGAACACCGTAGGCCCACCAGCTGATCCTGTGCCACCGGGGGTGCTGTGCTATCTACAGCACACTTTAGGGCGTTCAGTTAGGTTATTTGGTACTTGTATTAGGGGAGCGTGAGCATATTTGGCTAGTTTGACGCCTCGAAGGCGTAGCGCTAACTAAGCGTAAAAAAGGGGAAGACTAGCCTAATACCGCCTATACTATATAAAAAAAAAACAAATAAAACAAATAAATAAATAAATTAAAAACACTACTATCTATACTATCTATTAGGTGTAAAGCGGGTGATTTTTTCGTCATATAACGCCTCGTGAACGCCTCGAAAGTGTGGTGTAGAAGGTAGGGTTAAGTAGTGGGGCCACTAAAGGTCTGTAGAACCACTTAAGTAGCGGTAGTAGCTGCCCCGCGCGTTCGTCTAGATGGCCTCTTGGCTCTACCCCTTACACGCTACCTATGGTGGGGTAGGTAAGGTCCTCTCCCCGCTACGTTAATCTCGTTGGCAGGAGTGGCAATTAGCAATAGAATGCAGACTTGTTATTCTGATTTTGTTCTAGAAGATTATTACCTACTAGCCCCTCGGGCACGCTTAGCCAGGGCATATCTATATCTGTATCTTATCTACTAGCTTTGTGAATGGGACTTGTACACCTCAAACGGTCCTCGTGCTTCCAAATACATTACTTCGTTACAGAACAGTACCCACTTCAAGAGCTCATTCAGTTCGCTAATCTCGTCCGTTGTCAATGACCGCTGAAGCTCCTCTATGGCTATCTTGTGGCTACTCGTCGTTTGATCTAGTATCTGATCTAGCTTCTCAATCGCTGTCCTCGTGCTCAACAAGCGAATTACTTCGCTTATTCCAAGCTGCAACAAATAGTAGCTTCCTTTAGAGTTCTGTGGTAGTTTGTCGATAATCTTATCCCTTGCCTTCTGCTGATTCGATCCCGGCTTTGAATCTTTCAGCAACTTTTGACTGTTGAGGGCGTCATTAATAATGATCCGCATATCTGCCATATCATGCTGCTCTATCTTGATATGTGCGGCTCCGACAGGTTTCACATTGGTCAACCGATCGTCACTCCCGCTGACAAGAAAGCGCACGCGTCCAGCCAACCCACCTCTCATTTTGGGACTGAATAGGAATTTGAGCAGTAATTCAGCTTGCTGGTCCGGCAGATTCTCCAGCCCGTCAAATACTAGATAGTACCACGCCCCTGACACGGCGGATCCGATCTTCAATTCTCTCCAGAGGCTCTCTAGGCCCGACGTGCTACGGAATGAACTGGGGTTGTCGCATGCTTTCCCTAGCGCTGACAATATAATTTTGTCGACGCGCGCAATCTGGAAAGCCATATATTTTAGGGTCGACTGTACGTGGTTCTTTTCCTCGGACTTCTTGGTTCTAGTGGGGAAGAAATAGTGCGCCGTGTACTTGCGCCCTTCCTGCTCCTCGAGCCTCCTAGTGATGAGAGAGCTAGCGATGGTCTTACCCGAAGACGCCGGACCAGAGAGAACGAGCACATGTGGCGTCTCTTTTTCCTTAGTATCTGTCCAAGCGGTGTATGCAGGTTGCGTCCATATCCACTGCCCTGTGCCCGCGAGAGAGCTACGATGGATATCTGAGCACGTCTGTGTGGTCCTAGTGTCGAGGCGGACCTTAGAGTGTACATTAAGGGTGTCGCGGATCTTGACAAGCGTTTTGATATCTTTGGCGTCGGCACTGAGAGATTGTACCTCTTTGTGTCTCTTGCACCATTTGGTGTGTCTGTTCGCCCATCTTGCCAAAAAAGATGATGTTCTCTATTATTCTGAGATGATCTCTTGTTTCAACCGCCACGGCCAGCGTAATGGTACCTTCGACATCACGCTGCTGTTGCAGAGCCTGCCTGAACTCGGCCATCTCGTCGGCCAAGCCCGAGTCGTCATCAAAGATTGATTTAATCTGTTGTCAGGCACGGTCTCGTTTACGGCCCTGACGATATTTGACAACATGGGCGCAGATCTTGACAAAGCTAGTCAAGACAATGTGTATTGGCTGAACAAGCAAGGGGTCGGCATTGCTCATTGACTCGTAGATTTTGAATTGGGAAAGTACTGGAAACACTTCTCCAAATACTTGATCAACGGTGTCGTTGTAGCTTTCGATGGCCTCAGGAATGTGAAACTTAAAAAATAAAGCATTGCAAGTAATTTTGGCCGCCGATTGCGGTACAGGGACCCACATAAGTCAGCGTATGTGTGCAGTGAAGAGCCGGATACACCAGACATACGAATCTAGAGGCTTGATAAGCAGCGTCAACGAACAACACTAGGTACTTTAGAGACGCGAGTCCTACACTCCGCGCCTTGTCCCGTCGGTGATGATCATCCGGGCCATCATTAGCGTATGCCTTGTCACCTCTCTCAATTTGCATCAATACGTCTTTGAAGGTATGTATGCCGCCCCTTTGCAGCGATTCGCCGCATATGCTCTCGAATGATTTGGCGGCCTCGGCCCACAGTTTCTCCATCGCCGACTCTCCTTCCAACCTCTGCTTCTCGGGCGCGTCTGATGATTGCTGATCCCTCACCATGTCGCGAAACTTGTCAACAAAATTGGTAAAACTGGCGCAACTGGCAAAAGAACTGCAATTGAGGAGAAAAGAATATGAAGGGAAAAGAAGGGAAATGAAGAAATTTCTGACATGCGTACAGCCTGCTTGCTGCCAGCGTTGCACTCGCTAGCTTACTGACCAGTGACCCCTGGATTAGGAAGCGTGGGAACTTGAATCAGACCCGCGGCAGATGAAAGGCGGCAGTTCCTATGAAATGCTGGTGTATCATCTGTAGGTAAAACCCTATCCCTTTGGCCCCCATGAACACTCCATGTCATTTGAATTGCTAGCACAAAGCTAGCGACTAATCAAAATTGGAGTGCCAGCAGGTTTAGAAGCTCTGATAGGTCGCTATCAATCACTAGGCATGGAGCGTTCGTGGACCCCTTGCAAGGCATTTCCCAACTATTGACGACATCAATAATGATTTATTGCTATACAGAATAAGGAAGGATATTCCTTATGGAGCCGCAACTCTTGTGCGGCCTGCTGCAGGAAAACAGTACGAGGCCAAGGGAGGCGTATGCCTTGATGAATGTGCTGAGGGGTAGCTTAACCCCGACGATTCCCTTTGCTATCATGGTAGCCAAGCCCCGCAAGACTTTGATCTGCCCCCGGAGAAGAAACTTTAGAATGCTAACCTAAAATCCACGGAACTTAGTGACTGACTGTCACCATGCTGTAATCTCTGTATTTTCATTAAGAAGACGGAAAAGAAAGTGAGAGGGAGATAGGGTTTATAAGGACGGCTTGCTAGAAGGATTCTTTTTCGTCAAGTTTCTCTCAAGACTTAGGATCAAAGCAACATGCTGGCTCAGCGCAACAATTTCACCCTCGACATTCCTCACAAGGACCTCAAGATCAAAACGGCCGTCCTTGATCTGTTTAGAAGTCACTCTTACGGCCAGCCACTCAACCCCCTCTCCCGGCAACACCGTCTTCACCTCCAAATTCATGACCACGGTGGGCAACCACAGACTCGCGCGCGCGCTCACCTGGCCTTCCTCATCTCGATCTGCGCCACCGGCGGACTTTTTTGCACGTGGCGGGGGTGTGAAGAAGAGCTCACGCAACTCTGGCGCCGCTAGATATGCATGCATGTTAAACGGAAACGAGTCAACGACGTAGGGAAGTGCATTCTGTTTGATACGCTCGCCACTCGCCGCGCGAATCCACATATCCAAAACACCCGCCGTCGGCGGTTCCGCACGTGGGAGGTAGAATCGCCAATTGCGAAGCGAATGTAGGGGCCCCGAATTCGGGGGCAACTCGGATTCTTGCCAGGCGCCGTCGGCAGTGTTGGCCTGTAGCGCTCGGAAATCCGGCAGAGGCTCGGGCATGGCGGCGGCAGGGGATGCCTCGTACCCCGTTGGCATTGACAAGCCATCGAATGTACGGAGATCGGCGTGAGTGGTATACGCTAGTGTAATACGCTTTGATAATGACGGCGTAATCCATGGTTTCTGCGACTGGAGACCGCCTTGCCAGAGCGTTAGGTGCAGTGTCGATAGCTGGAATCGGCCAAGTTTTACGTCCTCGACAGTGACAATGGCCGGGCCGGGCGACGCCTTTGCAGGATATTCGAAATGGGCGGTCAGGGTGTCCGACTGGTCGCGGGAAGCAAGGTGTGCGTTTGCTGCTGCCAACATACATGACGCGACGTAGCCACCGTTTGGAACTATATTACCTAGAATCAGACGAGACGAAGCTAAGAGAGGTAACGAGATGAAATAGATTTAGCAGCTGTAGGTGTAGCAGTATGGACAGAGAAGAAAAGACAAGTTGGCTACCTGCGCCGATGCAATAGTTATCGTCCAGATTAAGCCGGTAAGTATGAGAGTCAAGCTTCTGTACCCTCATTGCATCGGCCAAGGGAACACAGGTCCAAGATGAGTTGCTCGGCGCCATTGCGAAAGCATAAATCTGATGTCAACGCTAGATACGTAGACCGAGGGTGCGAGCTGGTTTGGCGCTCCGGAGCAATCAGAATCGTGTGCACGTTGGCGGATTACCTTCTCGGGCAACCTCGGAGGTGAAAGGTGGATTGGAGAGAGAGGCAAACAAAGATGAAAGCAGAGACGGCATCGGTTTGTATTGGGGCCTAGTTCAGAAAATGTACTGAGAAGTGGTTGGAATGTGATTGGATTAAAGTGGTATGTAGGATGGAAGCTACAGTAGGTCCTCCAGGCCCACCACAGTACCTACCCTAGGTCCTATAGTACCAGGTAGGAGGTCGTAGGTACCGATACCCCTGCTTAGTCCGCTGCCCTACCTATCCCTTACATACATACCTAATACACAGGAGGTCAGATAGGTGCTTTGCCATGTGCTATCCCCTTAGGTACTCACTTGCCTATCGTATGTATTCCATACTTGGGTACATAAGTACATAGGTGCCTACTCAATGTAGCGATCTTAATTGCACAGCGCTGTCATAAGTACTAGGTAGTACGATGACAGATTGAATCCGCGTTGCAAGTAACTCTTTCAACAATGTGTCGAATGTCACCGAAGCACTTAATGGCATCTTCGGGTATTAATCGATGGATCGCCCTAGGTCTTTGGTACCTATATGAAGCTAAGGCATAGGTAGGTACATATTTAGTAGACCCTGCTATGTATGTACAAGAGTGCAGGTACATATGTTAAAATTAGAGCAAACTGTGGGCCCGGCTTTCTAAGATGATCTGGGATGATCTGGGGTATTGCTATCGCGTCGGAGCCTCCCGCACTTAGCGCCTCAGCCAGACGTACTGGTGCATAAATCTGATCTATCTAACCTGTCTAAGTAAGAGTTAGATAGACACCCCGCTACAGCAGAAACTTAACCCAATACAACATCTTTTCTACCTCTCTAATTCTGTAAGTAGTCATGGACTGATAAAAAAGTAATAGCACTGCAATAGATTATCGAGCGTAAATGCTAAACTAAACCCTCCCTCACTCATCTCCAGATTGGACTTCGCGTCTATATAAGCATGACCTTGATTAGTTGATGGTTAAGAAACGGTACGCAAAGCTTGTTAACGCAAAGGAAGCATGTTGCATTCTCTCAACAGATCCATATGCGTCGCACGCCTCGTCTTCTCTTATCTAGCCACTTCCGCTTGACCAAAAGCTTTCTTTTGGTCCTTTCCCTGCTGCTCGAGGCCAAATTCCGTTTCAACGGTCTTGCGCAACTCAATCTCTTTCTCCAAAAGCGACAGCAGAAACGCGACTCCGCTGAAAACAAGAGAGATTTGAAACACTCTGCGTGTGGATTCCCGGTAGATGGCCCGGATTTCCGTCTGGAGTGATGGGGAATATCGCTTTACAAATGCAGCTGACGCCGACTGGTATGCGCCTCCTGCTGAGATAGCTTGTGCCACACGGGGGTCGGAGATGACGCCTTGCGCGATGAGGCTGTCAATCCGGCTGTTGAAAATCGCGGCCGGAATCGCTACGCCCCATATATGGCCGAAAAGTCGAATGAAATACCATGCTGCCGTGCAGACCGCCATGTCCCGCTCATGGATAAACGCTTGGAACGCAGGCAGTACAGTCGAGAAGACTAGACCGAAGCCAAGCGCAACGATGGATTGGAATGTAGCCCACTCCGCGACCGTAGTTTCTTCCTGCTGCATAGTTATCAGGCCAAGCCCAAGGGTCTGAAGAGCAAAGCCAATTATGTGAACTGGCTTATAACGACCAGATCGAGTAAGTGCGATGGCACCTAGTATGGACCCTGGGATTCCCACGAGTGATAAGGGCAACAGAGCCGCGCCAGACCGAGTAGGGGAATAGAGCTTGACGCCTTGGAAAAAGACGGGCAAGAAGAATATGCACCAGTAGAGTAATGCTGAGTAGACGAAGGTGTTCACGGCTAGTATACTAGACGTGCTGGCTTGAAAGAAGCGCTTCGGCATAAGTGGTTCGGTCGGAGGCCGTATGGTTTGTGAGCATGCGAAGAGGAAAAGGCCAAAGGAGCCAATGAACAGCGGGACCAGAGTGTGCCATGACTGCCATCGATACCGTGTGCCTGCGTAGCTCAGGGCATACAAGATAGAGACAGTACTAGCCACGAGAACGGCATTTCCGACAAGATCGATGCGCTTTATCTTCTGCCAGAATGTCATTTCCTTGTTATAGCCAACACGCAGGAAGACAAAAAGCGTAGCAAAGGCGACACCTCCAATGGGGAGATTCAGGTAAAATACCCAGCGCCACGTCGTTGAGGAGACGATAGCACCGCCAATAATAGGACCTAGCGCAGAGCCGATGCCAATGATAGCCACGATAGCGGCCGAGTAGTTGCCACGCTGGCGAAGCGGCACCAGGTCGCTGATGATGATACTAGACGCCATGATAATGCCGCCGGAGCCTACACCTTGAACAGCACGCCCCGCGATTAACATACCCCCAGACGATGCACCACCGCATATGCCGCTACCAAGGACGAATACAGCGATGACGCTGAGCATAGTATACCGCCGACCGAAGACATTGCACAGCTGACCGAGAAGAGGTAGCGATGCTGTGCTATCTCGTCACAAAATGTCAGAAGCTAGGAGTTGGAACGAGAGAGGCCACGTACCTGGAAAGAAAAAAAGCATTGGTAACCCAAATAAAGTTGTCGCCGAGCTTTAGGTCTGTCAATATGACAGGTGCCGCAATAGAGACGACCGTGTTCTCTAGAGCGGCCAGCAAGTTCGTGATGCCCAATCCGACAATGATGGCGTACAGCCTGAAAGTTGGCTTGAAAGCCGGAGTAGCGACAGTGTCATCTCTTGGCTGTGTGGGATTTTCTGCTGATGTCTCCTGCGCGTCAGCCAGCCCCGAGGAGGTTTCCCCGTCACTTGCGATTGGATTAGAAGGCATTGGATTCGTTGCTCATGGTCTAGCAACGAAGAACGGAAGAGTCGCGTACACAAACCACTTGAATACCAGGCAAGTAATTACATAGGTATGTATCCAACACGCACGCCTTTGAGGACCAACTACACCACTATTGCCTAATGCGTATTAGTATCCTCCCGCAGCTAGTTTACAACAATTCCAACATTTGGATCCCAAGGGGGGGTATAAGTATCAACCTTTAAAATGTGACCTTCTAGTTCCAGTCCTACAGGCTTGAGAATGAATGTGATGGCATAGGTAGGTGGTACATACCTCCCTTTTAGCTGCCTTGGGTATGTAGGTACGTGGAAGTAATGCGAAGGCGCCCACTCCAACCTACCTAAACGATTACCCCTAGACCAGGGCTAATTACACTCCAACGTTATTTACTCGGGGTGTCACAGCGGACATCAAAATGCAGAGGGTGCCCATATGGATTCAATGCAATGCAGTTTTCACATCAATCTCATCAGTACAACATCAAAAAATGAACTCGAGGCAACTACTATCGCGTCAGCACGCTATCCAGCAGGGAAACGATGGACGCCCCCTATTTGTCACCGACGCAGCCGTGCCAGCTCTCTTGCCGGGCCATGTGCTCGTGAAAACATTCGCCGTATCTTTGAACCCTGCGGATCACAAAATACTGAGCAACTTCCCCCTCCCCGGCGCCTTTGTCGGCACAGACTTCTCTGGTATCGTGGTTGAGGCTGCTGATGACGTCAAGGAAGATACCATGATAAAGCCCGGGACGTGGGTGAGCGGGGCGACGTTTTGCTTCGCCGCAGAACATCGGCTATCTTCCGCTGCCTTTTCCCAATACGTACGCGTGCGTGCTAGCCTGCTGCTCCGCCCGTGCCCCGTGCCCTCGCCTGGAGGCGTGGGGTTGCTGGAAGCAGCTACCCTTGGCACTGCCGTCGCAACATGTATACTCGCGTTATGGTCGCCTGACGCCCTCCATCTACCTGGAACTCCCGACAAGCCAGGTCCTACCATCGAGGCTGTCCCCGTGCTTGTGTACGGTGGCAGTACGGCAACAGGTACAATAGCGATACAACTCCTGAGGCTTTCTGGCTACGGGCCGATTACCACCTGTTCGCCGCACAACTTCGGCCTCGTCTCCAGTAGAGGCGCATCAGCCGCGTTCGACTACTCGGATCCTGATGTCGCCGAGCACATCAAGGCGCATACGGGCGGGCGGCTGAAGTACGCACTTGATTGTATTAGCAATGCCGTGAGTGCCCGCCTCTGTTATGCGGTTATACAACGTGCAGGGGGACGGTACGTGTCACTTGAGAGGATTCCCCAAGAAGTACTGAGTGTACGGCAGGCTGTGCGGCCGGCCTTCGTCCTTGCAGCTGAGGCGTTCCGGGAGGAGATCAAGCTGGGGCATGATGGCTACGACCGACCAATCAACAAAGCAAAACATGAGTTAGTAGTGCAGTACACCGAGGTAGTCCAGCGACTTTTGGACCAGGGGAAGCTAACGGCGCACCCGGTAGAAATGCTGGAAGACGGGTGGCAGGGTGTGCTCAAAGGATTGGAGTTTCTAGCTAGTGGTGGGAAGCTGTCGGGCAAGAAGCTAGCGGCAATCGTTGACACTGAGAACGAGCGGACGGCTGAAGCCAATGCCGGTACGCCACGCCTTATCTAAGTACAACTAAGGTAACCAGCAGCAGGGTTTAGATGGTTACATTCAGAAGCCAAGGCCCCTGGCGCCCGATTATTCCTTATACCCTGGCTCTCATTTTCAACCATAGCGAGACTTACAGTACACAGTAAATACCTACAACTACAACTACTCCGAACACGATGTGTAGATCTTGCATAGAACCGACCCACCCAAGTATGTATGCAGATAAGGTTGGCTGTACAGTACTTAACAGGGGGGGGGGTTCCCCCCAGTTTATCATACATAAGACTCAAAAACGACATCGAGACTACCAACCGTAGATTTCTACTGATTCATGATTATCATCCTTGTAACCTGTATGTACTACTAGGTATGCCCCACATAACCCTGGTAATCTCCACCTACATCATACATACATACATAGATGCTCAGCTCGGCCAGCGCTCGCTGATTAGTGGCTCGAGTGGGTTATTTCCTTGCGCTACGACCCGGAGAAATGGGTTGGGACCGCATGATTGGGCAAGGTGTAGGTGAATTTCTTGGACGGGGAAGGCACAGTCAGATTCCCGCTGTATGTAGCTAATACCGTGACGGTAGTCCCCTCTCTCTCGGATACAACATCACGTATCCTACCAATCTCTACCTTCCGATCCTAGGTCACCGGCGTGAGGCTGCCGGTGTGAACCTAACTCGAAACTCAGGCCTCACATACATGCCCCAACCCTTAAGATCCCTGTCTACATCCAGATGCTCCCCAGAGACCATGGCAAGGTCAAATTTCCATAGCACCTTGGCAACGAACAATCGGCTTTGCCACCATGCAATCTCACGACCAGAGCACATGCGAGGACCTTGGCTGAAAGGCTGGAAGGCCTTATGGTTGTCGTTTGAGAATCGTGACACATAGAGCGGGTGATCCTCTGAAAGCCACCGCTCTGGTCGAAAGCGAAGTGCATCAGCAAAGTTGCGAGAGTCGCGTGCCATTGAGAATGAGCTGCTCTGGCATACAACCTGCGGTCAATCGACTATCAGCATGCGGTGCCATCAAAACGCGGATTTGAAAATGAGCATATTGCGTCCTTACCCCACGAGGAATGAAATGCCCATCGACATGAGCTCCTGGGCTAACAACCGGCATACCAGTGAGAAGGCCTGGTGTCAAACGAAGTGATTCTTTCAAACAAGCCGCCAGGAATGACAATTCGGCAGCCGACTCTGGCGTGATATCATCGCGGCTTGTGAAGGCCCCCCGTATCTCGTTTGTCAAGGCCTGCAAGCACTCAGGGCTTCTCAAGAGATGGTACATGGTGAAATAGAGCCACATGGCAGGGGGCTCATAACCTGCTACCAACAGCTGGCCCGCCACTTGTTCGAGGTGCCTCATATCTTTAGGGTCCTTAGGGGGCTCCCGATTCTTTGGAATTAGCTGCTCGAAGAAGTCAATGTGTTCTACAGCGTCTTGGCGTCGAATACGCCTTTCAAGAAGTTGCCGGCTATGGTCTCTGATATCCGAATGTGACCTAGCCATCTTGAATAACAAGAAGAGGTACTTCAGGGGCACAAGCAGGGGGAAACGCCAGGACATTTGAATGACGACAATCGCTTTGTTAAAACCTTGAATAAGAGTGAGGTAACGAGGTTCTTCCACTGGCGAGCGTGAGTCCCCTCCTATACTTGGATTTCTTGGATACTTACTATTCTTCAACGCGTTCATCTCTCGATTGTAAGCCATGTTGGCTGACATATCTACGCACAGCCAGTTAATCCAAGTCGTCAAATCTACTCCTCTCGTAGCGCTGCCTAGACTTGTCATCCGGTCTACAAAAAGGTCAACATATTTGTGCAGAGCCGGGGCTTTGGCCTGCAATGCTCGCCCACTAAAGGCTGGAGCCATCTGCTTGGCCACCTTGCGATGTCGAACGGGGTCCCATTCCCATATCAAACCACCATGCTCATCATTGCCATGATTGTTTATTTGTGTCTTAGGGAACAGCTCAATGTTCTTGTTATGAGAGCTATATAAATCTAGACACACTTAGTCTACGTACGGACAGAGGTTGACATGAAAAAATCACCGTGATGCTTACCATTTAAGGCCTTAGGTGTGACAAAAACAAGCTCATTAGGAGCGATGCGGACGACGTCTCCTGGTACAACAAGTTAGAATCATGTATAGGTAGAAACATGGGACTGATTTTGGAGTATCCTTACCATATCTCCTTATAGCGTTATCAACAGTAAAAAACCATCGCCCTGACAGCCTGGAGCATGGGTAAGACGAGATATCTTCATCTCTTTTAGACGAGTAGTATTGGAGCATCTCACATGTGATACGCCAACCAAGCATCCGAACAAGCGGCGAGCTTCGGACCCGGATACTTTGCTAATGGATGAAAATACATCCGCCAAATTGAGCGAGCTGCCCAATACGTGGCTATCTAGTTCCAAAATGTGAATTAACAAGGCCCACAGGGACAACAGCATCGCTGATACCACGTGAGAGTCATATGTAGGTTCTGAAACTTACGCCGCCAAGTATCAAGGGTAAGAGTTGCGTTTGTGTACCCAGCGCAGTGAATGAAAGCCTAGAGACCTCCATAATTGAAGATGTAAGGCAATATGAACAGTGAGAAAATGGGGAAGTCATTGTTGAAAGCCCAAGTGTCATAACAGAGGGTCAGGAACCTCGCCAGACTCGCCAGAGATAGTGTTACTCGGGGAGTTAGCTTGATGACCACACAATCCGGCTCGCTTATCCTGACAGTACATAGTAGTTGTTTTGCTGCACGGTATACACACCGGCTTTGAGATCGGCATTCTCACGAGACAGACCCTCCCACGCATATAGAACAGGACTGCGTACTTGCATAACACGTACTACTCTTGCAGCAGGCTGAGCGGGGTACCTAATGGATGCCGACGCGGGGCTGGGGGGGCTTCACTGGATGTCGCATAATCTAGTTGTAACAGCCACCGCCACTGTCGTACCAATACTGACATATGAGGAAATTGAATCACAGGACTGAGGATCGGGAGCCGATTCGCGTCGCCGTTAGGCGCCCGTTCCTTACTTGCGTAGCCAATCATTCTGGGTTTGCTGATCTCGTTGGGTCCTGCTGCATTGGTGTAAGGTGACTTGCTGGCTGCGTTGAAGGTCTGTTAGCTGCAACAATGAACAACCCTCGCGAGCTCGTGCCTGTTAGTTATAGTACACGTCCAACTTGCAGACTGTAGGTGCAACAAGTAGCTGCGTACAGCATAACAAAAGCTAGGCACCGACGGCTATTGGTCACACACAAGCAGTCATGAAGCAGTGTACGTACTTTGCGGGGGGATCTCACCGACCTATTGCCGATCGTATGATGTCGACATATCAGGCTGAGCAATCACAAGTGAATATGTGTCGAGGCGGGTGTGGGGTGCCTACCCCGAACTAGGATCTGAGATCTCCATATTCACAAGGGTGTCTAGGACGAATTTCAGTTACGACATAGGCGGGTGGTACGAAGATACGAGCCCTTGTCAGACCGGTGATGACCTAAAATACTGCCTGCCGGATTGCCAAGCTACCCCCTAAAGTATGTTGTGTAATTCCAACCCTTATTACGCACTTCTAATCTTGCATTGAATAATTTCACTAGAAAAGCGATATATCAAGTACGCGGCTTAGTGACCAAGGGTACAGAAAATGATATTGTCTTATTTAGACTAAGCCAACAGACATCAGGCCCGATCACTTATGCGGCTTAACTGCTGCCTGAAGCTCCCTCCCTTTTGACATTGCCTAGCTTCAACGCCATCTAAGATACTCGCTAGGCGTTTGTGTCCTCAGATAATGGTGGTGGTAAGAGTTTTGCTAGCATTAGCGGTGGTTATGCATTTCGTGCGACAATAAATTGTCTTTCCACCTTTATACCCGCTAAGTCGGACGATAGGTGCCCCCCCGGATAATTATTAAGTGAATAACTTTCAACATGGTGGGCGGTCTTCGGCCAAGCTAGGGAACTCACGCTACTGGGCTCGCCCAGGGATTGGTAATTGTGATTTCGTTGGTCCGAGTTATAGGTGTCGCTGGGCTTCGAGGAGGTGCCACTTGTATCTGTTGGATGACTCTGAGTTGTGCGTCGAGAGAATCGCCCAAAGCTAATATAGCTAGGTGATATTCTCCATGAATGCTGTTTTAATGAGTGATGAATGACCGGTAGACAGCAACACAACATGGATATGAACATCTGTACACTCGTCCAGACGGACACTATACTGAAGGCATCTAAGATCCATGTGTTAGTCTCAGCTGTATGAGAGAGAAATTTCTAGCATGAGGACTTCTTACATAACTGAGCTGCAGAATACGTAACACCAATCTTGATAAAACCGATGATTCCAACACTATTACCTTGCGTTGGAAACAGATCGCTTAATTGGGCTAGGAAGCCTACTTACAAAACACCCATTCCCAAGAGAACGCGTAAACTCCATTTGGTACTCGATTTGAGCTGCAAAGGACGAATCATGAACATTACGAGAATGACCATTGCGATGTCGATCAGTGAATTCGGAGTCTCGCCCGCGAGTATTGTTAAGCCATCATCTCTACAGGTCCCGGGGATCGATTTGTCGAAGTACCTCTCGAACGGCTCACATGACAAAGGGTGTAGAATCGACAACAGGAGGACCAGAAGACCTTGAGCTGAAGCTATGATATATATCCAAATGCGAAAAGCTCTGTTCACTCCGAAGATGCGATAGTATAGTGCGAGAACACTAAGTTTCACGGTAAGGATGTGAATGAAATAGAAATACAGTGCAGCGAAATCCCACTATTAAGATATAAGCATCGCGTTCTGAAATATCACAGAAGCATTTTGATGATTTGGAGCAACATACTCGACGTGTTTGGCGGTAGTCAGACGGATTCTCGGCAATCTCCTGTTCGATCGAACGACCGTTAAGGTAAGAGGTGGCTATTGGGGAAGATGAGACTCGTTAGCTATCAAGGTGTTGGTAATTCTCCGTCTCCGTAAATCAACTCACCCGTTATGCCTCCAACATTAGTCAGTACAGAGAAGATTACTGCTACGGCAGCCATCCAGTCCTCAAGACCAGGTTTTCGGGTGCTTTGATAGGTGGCTACGAACCGCCATACCACCACGATAATGCTAAGGGGGGAGAAAATGAGCAGGACTATGAACTGCGTATACTCGGCATGGTTTTTCCACAGCTCAAACACCATTCTGATGGTCGGCGTTGCCGCAAAGCTAGCATAAATGTGATTAGATAAAAGAGTGAGAAGTATTTGTTTTTCCGGGGGTCCAGGTTTGGCCGAGTCAAGATTTCTCCTGGGGAAATATACATGTAATCGGGCGTAGTGCAGCAAAACGTGAAACCGGGTGAGACGACAAAGTAAGTACTTAGGTGGCGCGTAGCATTGTAATTATGCAGGAGGTTCTGTTGGCTGTACTGTTTATCCTCACCCTAAGGAGTGTGGCGAATCATATCTGGGTACGGCGTGTGGAGTCGGTTTAACGGGGTGCAAGCCTGCCGTTCACTGAGAGGGATACTTTATGAAAAAGAAATAGAAGAAAAGTGAGAAATAAGACCATTCCAAAATTAGTAGGTTCATAAGGTCGAGATAAGCTCAGAAAATATCACCTATGCGACATTCCATATATCGCAGAGATATCTCGTATTGTCACTCACACCCGATTCTTCCCACCTTGGAGATATACTAGCTTCAGGATATTCACCATGATGTCTGATGAACGAGAGATTGCCATCATTGGCTCTGGCTGTCGGTTCCCCGGTGGTGCAAACAATCCCGCGAAATTATGGGCTCTGCTTTGTGATCCTGTCAACTTATCAAGAGGTATCCCTAATGTAGCGGGATACTATCATCAGAAGTCATCTTACCATGGCCACTCTAATGTCAGAGAAGCCTACCTTCTACATGAGGATACAGCTCGACAATTTGATGCTGCATTTTTTGGCGTAAACCCCGTCGAAGCCAATGTTTTAGACCCACAGATTCGATTGTTGCTGGAGGTTGTGTACGAAGCCCTCGAAGCAGGCGGTCAGACAGTTGACGGGCTGAAAGGTTCTGACACAGCTGTGTATGCTGGCCAAATGATGAATGATTACGAACAGCTGATGCTACAGGATTATGACAACTTGGGTACATATCATGCTACTGGGACATCCAGAGCGATGTTATCGAATCGTATATCATACTTCTTCGACTGGCACGGGCCATCAGTCACTGTCGACACAGCTTGCAGTTCTAGTTTGGTTGCTTTGGACCACGCGGTTCAACAATTACGGTCAGGGCGCTCCAAAGTGGCAATTGTGGCAGGCTCTAACTTGATATTTAACCCTACTGCCTTTATCGCAGAGTCTAACCTTCAAATGCTCTCTGCAGAAGGCAAATCTCGCATGTGGGATGCAAAAGCCAACGGGTATGCCCGAGGCGATGGCATCGCAGCTGTAGTCCTCAAAATGCGATGTGTTGCAGAAGCGGACGGCGATCCTATTGAATGTGTCATTCGTGAAACCGCGGTGAACCAAGACGGGAAAACACCAGGCCCAACAATGTAAGTGACGGTTGAGAACCCGCACCCACTTACAAGCCAGGTTCGCTAACGCCTAGTCCTTGCTTCATGACCACCAGGCCAAGTGCATCTGCACAAGCGCATTTAATTCAACAGTGTTACGATCGTGCAGGACTAACTCTGCTGGAGCCTTCAAACTACCCTCAGTTCTTTGAAGCCCATGGTACAGGAACAGCAGTAGGTGACCCAATCGAAGCCGAAGCTATCCATTCGGCTTTTTTCCCTGAAGGTCTACTTCCAGATGGTACGCCAGAAACTCTTCTTGTCGGTAGCATCAAGACTGTTATTGGGCACACTGAAAGCACGGCAGGGTTGGCAGGGCTTTTGAAGGCGTCACTACTGCTTCAACATGCCGCGATACCGCCAAATCTCCATTTCAGCCAATTGAACCCACGTATAGAACCTTTCAACAATAAATTGCTTGTTCCTACGTCGTTGATTCCTTGGCCCTCCGTGTCTAAAGGCGGCCGACGCCGCGCGAGTGTCAATAGGTATGGCTCAGCCGTCCACGATCTGATATTCAAGTACCTAACTCGGCTATAGCTTCGGATTCGGAGGCACAAATGCTCACGCTATCCTCGAGAACTATACAAGCCCAGTTCAAGGTCGAAAACAAGACAAATTCCCACAAATAGTGTTTCGCCCCTTTACCTTTTCCGCGGCCACAGAGTCCTCCCTTAGGTCGTACCTGAGAATCTTCTGCGACTACTTGCACCAGTGCAAGGATGTAGATCCAAGGAATTTGGCATATTCTTTAGATAAGCGACGGACTCGCCTTCCCATTGCTATCGCGATTGGTGCGTGTAATATCGATGATTTACGTGCTAAAATCGAAAGCAAGCTTCAAGCATCGGAGCTCGATCCTTCAAGAAGTGTTGGTTTAAGAAGGGTCCATCAGAAATCTCCCGGAGAGAAGCCTCATATTCTGGCCGTGTTTACAGGCCAGGGAGCTCAATGGCCACAAATGGGACATGACTTAATCATCCAGTCGCCTTCCTCCTTAGCGATTATTCAACGCTTGCAGAACCGCCTCAATCAACTTCCTGTTAGCGATCGCCCCAAATGGTCAATTCGAGAGGAGCTAGGAAAGGGGACCGGATCCCGTGTAATGGAAGCAAGTCTATCTCAGCCCTTGTGCACAGCAATTCAGATTCTTCAGGTCGAGCTAGTGCGTGCTGCAGGAATCCACTTTACAGCCGTTGCAGGTCATTCATCCGGTGAGATTGCGGCGTGCTATGCGGCTGGTCTCATCTCAGCAGATGATGCTATCTGTATCGCTTACTACCGAGGCCTATGCTCAGATGGCTTAAAAGGTCCGGACGGAAAGCCAGGAGCTATGATGGCTGTAGGAACATCAGTGGAGGATGCTCAGGAATTATTGGGATTTCCCGAGTTCCATGGCCGCGCTTGTGTTGCTTGTGTAAATTCGGTATCAAGCGTAACCATTTCTGGGGATCGCGACGCGATTGAAGAACTCGAGATCGTTTTTGAAGACGAAAAAAAGTTTACTAGGATCTTGAAGCTTGATCAAGCGTACCATTCACATCACACAACATCTAACTCGGCCAAATATCTGCATTATTTGAAGATGCTCGACATTCAAATCGACCACGGTAGCCAGCACCCGTCATGGTTCTCGACTCTTGATGGGTTAGAAATCGTCAACCATGAGTCCCTCAATGGATATTACTGGGTAAGAAACATGGAACAGCCAGTACTTTTCATGCAAGCCATTCAGTGTGCTTGTCGTGCTATGGGAGCCCCTGATTTAGTTATCGAACTGGGGCCACATTCTACGCTTAAGTCACCAGTGCTTCAAACTATTGAAGATGCAGCCCTGAACACTGTTTCATATACCAGCCTATTTCACCGTGGCATTTCATGCATCTCAACAATGGCTGACGGGCTTGGTTATGCCTGGACTCAGTTGGGCAAAGGCCAAGTTAACCTTCAGCAATACGATTGCTTTGTTTCTGGTACATCAGAAGTCAATTTTGTGAAGGGGCTTCCAACGTACTCGTGGAATCACGAAAAAGAATACTGGCATGAGTCAAGATATGCTAAGGCAATCCGCACGCGGACTGGCCCAGTCCATGAACTCTTGGGCCATATAACTCCAGATAGCACAGACCGTGACATACGGTGGCGCCAAATTCTCCGTCTTTCAGAGATCGAGTGGCTTTCGGGTCACCGGTTACAGAATCTGGTAGTTTTTCCCGCCACTGGCTACATCGTTAGTGTGACCGAGGCGGCCCTAATTCTTTGTCAAAATGAATCTGTCAAGTCAATTGAGCTTCTGGGAATGAACATTATGGCAGCCCTTGTCTTCGAGTCTAACGATTTAGAAATGGAAGTTATATTGTCTCTGACGGGTATCTTGAAAACAGATTCCGTCATTACTGCAGATTTTAAATACCATGCAGGGCCCGCTCTCGCTGCCAATCCATTAGAACTGAAGGTCAGCGGTCAGTTACGGATCCAATTAGGACAACCATCGCATGAAACTCTGCCTTCTTGTTCCCGGATACCCTCAAACTTGCTGCCCGTATCGAGTTCACAGCTCTACCGACAACTGTTAAGCCTTGGTTATCAATATGGAGGGACCTTCGCAACACTCGAAAGGTTGCAAAGGAAACTGGGTGCCGCAACTGGGTTTGTTTCATTGATTGAATCAACACAACTTATCGTGCACCCGGGTGCTTTAGATAGTGCTCTTGTAAGTTATGTTTGGCTCGTTTATTTGATATGAAGATTACTGATGTCGTACAGCAATCTATGTTTTTGACGTATTACTCAATCCATGATGATGGAACACAATTATCGATGCATCTTCCAAGGAGAATCGAACGTATCGCCATCAATCCTCATCTGTGTCAAGCTACAACCGCAAAAGATAAAGCTCTCAGGTTTGATACCGTCCACGCCCAAGACCTACCGCACCAAGATCTGCATTGCAACATCAACATCTACCCGGAAAGTCAAGATTCGGCAATTATTCAAATTCAGGGGTTAAATGCAGTACCTATTGTTGCCCATACATCATTAGATGATAGAGAAGTATTTTCTCGTGTTGTGTGGGACGTTGCTGACCCCAACGCTTCTAGCTTCGCATGGGATGAAAGCATCAGCGCGAAGGAAGCCAAGCAAGGAGATCTTCTTGATAGAATCGCTTGCCTACATCTGGTTGAATTGAAACACAAGACTCCAACTACCCATCTTCCAGGAATTGGTGAGCCGTACCATGGATTTTATGAATTCGTCGATCAGATCACAAGAAGGGGTGAACCACCGTATCAGCAGCCGTTCTTGCAGCGAGATGAAGAAATCATGGCTCAGCAGTTAAAGGGTTCCACTAATACGGTTGATATGAAAGTCTTGTCCCAGTTCGGAAGAAACTTGGCCGCTATTGTTAATGGTGAGAGGGAAGCAACGGATATCGCCATAGAAGCAAACCTAACGGAGGAATGGTATATGAACGGGCTCGTATTAAAGCCCCTTGGAATCCATCTTTCTCGGATGGTAAAACAGGTTGTTCACCGTTATCCCCATATGAACATACTTGAGCTGGCGTCTAGTATGGGCGCTGCAACAAAAGCGGTGTTGCAGGAGGTTGGGCCTAGTTTCGTATCTTACACTGTGGCCGCACAGAACCCAGCACTGTGGAATTCCGAACAGAAATGGCTAGATGCTTACAAGCACAGAATTTCATTCAAACCACTCGATCTAGCCCTAGACTTACCAAGCCAGGGATTTGCTGAATCGACATACGATTTAATCGTGGCGCCTCTTTCTCTATATGGAGAAACTGACATCGCTAGGGCCTTGCGCAATGTGCGAGCTCTCATCAAGCCTGGCGGGCGCCTCATCGTGCTTGAGCTATTGCCAGCCATTAGCCCTTACTACAGTCTTGTCTGTGGACTTTTTTCCCACTGGAGACACGTTGACACGGATTCACGAGCATCGATAGGCGTCAGCACCACTGAATGGGATAGATTACTGCGATCAGCAGGCTTTTCTGGAATTGATACTCAAGTTGCCGAGACTTGTGACGTGGTCCCGTTCACGATCTTCACATCTCAAGCTGTGGATGACATGGTCTCTTTCCTCCGCAGCCCTCTACGGAACATTCCTACCGAGCTAGCCCCGAACCTCATGATTAAGGAGCTTATAATAATACATGATGCTCGCCAGGGAACCGAAGGACTCGTGAATGAAAATTTTCACATGCTCGAGCCGCATTGCCACAGTGTCAGGGTCATCAGCTCCCTTTCGGATATACCGGAAATTTCCTTTCATCCAGATACAGTGATCTTATGCTTAATTGATATAAACACGACTGTGTTTCGAAATATCATGATGGAAGAGTGGAATGCCCTGAAGAAAATTCTCCTTCATTCTGGGGTCGTGGTTTGGGTCACGGAGGGACGCAATTTCGACAATCCATACGCGAATATGATTTTAGGGCTGATGCGCGGAGCATCTCGTGACAACCCTGCATTAAGCTACCTATTACTAGATTTCGAGGATCTTAGTGCTGCTAGGAATGAGATCATAGCGGATTGCCTTCTAAGGCATGTCGCGATAGCACAGTTCCACCAACGAGATAACATCCAATTTAGTCAAGAGACTGAACTGTTGGTAGACCAGGCAGGTCGGCATCTTATTCCTCGAATAATAATGGACAGGGACATGAATGACCGCTACAACTCGAATCTCAGAGAAATTCGCGGCCAGGTCAACCCTTCTGTGCTCGATCTACATATTTCAAGAACTGCGTCAGAATATGATGTTGTGTCGGAACCACGCACTGCCCGCTGGCAAACCAACGGCATCTGTCTAAGAACGACTCATTCTCTCCTTCTCCCGATCCGTGTTTTTGAGTATGGGTATATGCATCTTATCATTGGAGACGACATTCAGTCATGCAACAAGTGGGTTGCACTCTCAGATACGAATAGCTCAGCGGTTTCCCCCCCAGCCGAACTCGCAACCCCAATTACAGCGCCATCAGCTTCCCAAGTGCAGCTTCTCTGGTTAACGGCTCAACACTTACTATCAGCCACTATTTTAAGCCGTTTATCGAAAGACGACAGAGTTCTCATCCTAAATGCTAACCCTCAATTTGCGTCAATCATAGACGACGAAGCTGCGGTCCTTGGTGTACGTATCACGTTTGCAACAACGGATGTAGGGGTGGCAAGGAGACAAGGACAAAAATGGGTAGAGATACATCAGATGGCAACACGAAGAGAATTAGAAAGGCTTACGTGGGGTGGTTTCTCTGCCTTTATTGACATGACATCTTGTCCAGAGCTGGAGTCAGTTGGTGATCAAATTGCGTTGACACTCCCTCCATCTTGCTTAAAAGAGAGCATGAGCTCTCTTACAGGTAACGCTGCCTGGATATCTTCTATCGCCCAGACGAGCCATATGAAGAATTCTATCGAGCAAGCTTTGGCGAGAGCCTTGACTTCGTTAGCTAAGGCTCGGCGTTCAGAATGGGAAGTGGCCCCTACTGTTCTCATTAGCGACTTACCCAGAAGCTATGACCAGTCAGCCCCTTTCACTGTAGTTGACTGGGTGACGGACTCACAGATCTCTGTTCGGGTAAGACCCGTTGACTCCAAGATATCGTTTCCTAGTAACAGGACGTATTGGCTTGTTGGGTTGACTGGTAATCTTGGCCTATCATTGTGCGAATGGATGTTACAACATGGAGCTCGACATTTTGTGCTTACTAGTAGAAAGCCAAAAGTTGAACCAGAGTGGTTAGATGATATGCGAGCAAGGGAATCAATCGTGAAGGTCACGTCTTGGTACGTCCACATCGCCAATTAATCAAAGTTTTGCTGATTTCAACTAACCGAATGATTCTTAACTAGCGATATCACTCAGAGAGATCAGGTTATGGCGCTTTATGACGATATTTGCTCAACCATGCCGCCTATTGCTGGCGTTGCGCAAGGAGCAATGATTCTACAGGATACAGCTATCCAGGATATGACCCTTGAACAACTGCTCAATGTCACCTCGCCAAAGGTGGAAGGGAGCGTTCATATCAATGAACTCTTCCAAGCGAATACCTTAGACTTCTTTATATTCTTCTCCTCAGCGGTCGCCATCGTCGGAAATCACGGGCAGGCAAACTATGCAGCGGCCAATACCTTTATGGCTGGTCTTGCTCAACAGCGCAGAAAAAGGGGCCTAGCCGCATCTGTTATAGATATCGGTCCCGTATTTGACATAGGATATCTTACCAAGGCGGACGAGGATACTGAAATGGGCAACATCTCGATGCAAAAAGGAGGATTATATCGTATGTCTACTCGCGACGTTCATCAGATTTTCGCAGAAGCGCTGTTAGCTGGGCGTTGTGGTTCAAATACCCCGATTGAGCTCGTATCAGGGGTTCGGAGAGTGAGCTCTGCAGAAAGCCACATGCCTACTTGGGGATCATGGCCCATCATGAGCCACTTAATCAAACGTCATCAGGATGCGATGGGTGTAACGGAAAGTGCTTCTGTTATTAACGTTCCCATCAAACTTCAGCTTGAGAGTTGTCGGAGCAGCGGAGAAATCCAAGACATAATACGGAATGCCTTCATTCACGAAGTTAAGTTACTGTTCCAGCTAGATACTGATAAACTGAGCAAATCTGAACTGGATGCGACACGGTTCGACCAGCTTGGTGTTGACTCTATTACAGCAGTGGAAATTCGTGGATGGTTCATGAAGACCCTTGAGGTCAATATACCTGTTCTCAAAGTTCTCAATGGCGGCTCACTCATTGAGCTGATTTCAATAGCGGTGGAAAACCTTCCCGCCCAATTTACCCCAGGGCTGATAAGACACGATACTACAGACGCCGAAAATACTCCCATTCTTTCCAGTTACCGAGAGTATGACAAGAGGCATGAACTCCAGCCCCCCAACGGAGGATCGGTGTCGAATACAAGCTCGAGCCAGCGAGTCACAATGGCGAGCGACTCCGGACTAGAAATTGAGAGATCTATCCCTGTGTCATTTACACAAGCAAGGTTTTACCCCTCGGACTTTTTTCTGGAGGATCCGTTTGGTCTCAACCACACAGCATGGGCACGCATCACGGGTAGGATAGACCCGAAGAGGCTGAAGCAAGCCGTTCTTTCTTTGACTCAACAACACGAAATCCTCAGAACAGCGTTCTTTGACCAAGATGGGCTAAAAATGCAGCACATTTTAAAGCGTGGCCGCTTGCAACTGAAGCACCAATACATTTCACATTCAGGAGAAGTTGCCGAGATCAGCATGTCTATTCAGAAAAAGCATAAGTTTGATGTATCCAATGGCGAAACGGCCCATATGGTACTCCTTACCCAAACACCATTGGATAATTTCCTCATCGTAGGGCTGCATCCTCTTGTCCTCGATGGAACATCAATGCCAACATTGATGAAGTGGTTAGCATTTCACTACGCTAATCCGCTTGCGCCACATCAAGTGAAGCAATTCCGAGACGCCTCGCAACAGCAATGGTTGGATTATGAAGCGGGAAATTTTGAGAATGACTTACAATACTGGCGAGAAGAATTCCCAACGCCCCCAACGCCACTACCCCTCATGACCTTAGCGAAAGTGTGTGAACGACCAGTTCTGAAAGTTTATGAGAACATTCGGGCGGCTTGCAGAATCGGTCCAGCTATCAAAGTCAAGATACTTAACGTATGTCGAAACCTTCGGGCCACGCCGTTCCTCTTCTACATGGCAACGCTACGAGCTTTGTTACTGCGGCTCACGGTAGGTGGAGAGGATGTGACCTTCGCCGTGGCTGAAAGTGGAAGAGGACACGACGCTACCAACATGGATGTCATTGGTCCTCTTTATAACCTCGTACTTGTGCGGCTTTTCATTCAACAGTCCGTCCGGTTTTCCGATCTAGTCAAGCATACCAGAAACAAGACGTATGCTGCTCTTGAGCACTCAAAACTTCCATATCCGATACTCGTTGAAAAGTAAATACGCACCCCCTCCAAGTCCCGCCCCATCAATCGAGCCCGACTTATCCACCCTTTTCACTAATTCGTGTATCTTTTAGACTCAAATTGCAGCAGAATTCGAAGTATTTCCCTTTCTTTCAGGTTTTTGTCGACTTTCGCATGGGACAGCGCGAGATGATTCCTTGGGGGGAAGACAACAAGTTATTGTTAATGGGGTTCGATCTTAACGTGCCGTATGATGTATATCTAGATACTATTGACGAACCAGAGGGGGACTGTGCGCATCACTTCTTCTTTCGAAAAGATCTATTTGATCAAGTTGCGGCGGACAGGATCGCGAAAGACTATGAACAGCTTGTATGTGCACTCGCAGAACAGCCAGATCTTGTTTTATCAGATATAGACATATGAAAGAAGAGCCATCAGCCGTTTGGATAATCAAATGATGAAAATAGCAAAGAATTACCAATGATCTAGCCGGTTAGAAGACCTAAATGAAGCTACAACTAAGCATCTAGAAGAACAACGCAATGGGATCATAGTCCAACACTAGCTCACTTAACAAGGACAAGGTTAGATCTGCAGTTCCAGCTGCAATGCAGGTGGTTGTCAATATTAGGGCCATAACTGCCACACCGTACACACTAGAAACGCACCCAAAATAACAAAACAGATGAGTATGCAATGATACCAATATATCCTAATATGCTTAACAAGAGATGATAAGTTCTGTACGGCGGTGATTAACAAAAAAAATGTATGTCACGGAACAAGTGATAGGAGTGTAGTACTATAACATTACGCTGCTAAAAGGTATAAAAGACGCTGTTAGGTCGGGAACCTATTGGCCTGCACTCACTATATAGTACTGTGACATTAGGCAAGTCCCATGTGGAAGGCTCACTCGTCGCAGCCGGCGTACAGTCATTGAATGAGGGCGTTTCATCGAGCTTATATTCGAACTATGCCTGTGCACACTAGTCCTCATGACGCGTTCGTTTCCATAGGGACCCAGAAGCGCTGCCTGTCTGCGAAATACAGCCCTTAACAGAACCCCCCATAATGCACAGCATCGCAATACTCATGCGCGCTTCGACAAGTTGTATAACTCCCGGGAGTACTACGACGATACTCGTATTTACTTAGTAAGGTATAACTAGAAATTTATGCCCCCTATATACAGAAGTTCCTAACATGTATATTCGAGGATCAGAGCTCGCGAATTAGTCTATATTCATAATCCCAGAATGCGGCACTAGAATATTTTGTTATATGTGATATTTATCCCCAATATGAATATCGATCTTGTATGGCATACGGTTTTAATAATCGACACCCTATCCAAGTCACATTGAACGTTGATTAGTAAGAATTCACTCGTCCCATATGTAGCACGCGATGTTCGGACTCATTACACGCGACAAAGCGTGGGGTGTAGGACTCGCGTCTCTAAAGTACCTAGTGTTGCTCGTTGGCACTGCTTGTCAAGCCTCTGAATTCGTAGATCTGGTGTATCCGGCTCTTCACCGCACACACACGCTGACTTCTGTACCCCGTACCGCAATCGGCGTTGACGCCTAAGTGCCGTCCCGACCAAGGTCCATACCTTACACCGGACATCTACATGATTTAAATGCAACTAAACTGTATATCCCCAGTATTCGTCCAAGAATCCATCGAAAACATAAAATAGACACTCTTTTGCAATACGGAAGAAATGAAGGACAGCTTGAGAACACCTTTCGCCAGTCTAACGTTTTAGGGAAAGGGTTATTCGCTCCAATACAGCTCAGCTACTGTCAAGTGCTTCACCATCCAAATACTAACAGAAGTCATCCAGGTAACAGTTATAGGCCGCGTCCGAAGTCTCATCTAGGGAGATCATCACAGCTCTGCTAATCGCCTACTCGATTATCTCGAAACTACACAATATTATACCCTCCAGTTCGGAGATAAAGACGACTTCATAATTGCTAGCGATTCTTTATTTGCAGACAACACTATCGACCGCAAAAGCTCACAGGCCTATATAACGAAGCTCTTTAGAGGAGTTATCGGATAAAAAGCTAATAAACAGGATACTGTGACTATATTAACCACCGAAGTCGAGTTACTCGCGTTAGCTCAGGCAGCCAAAGAGGCTATATTTATCAGCCGACTAATTAAGAAATTAAGAGTCACTCTAGACAATCAACAGATTCAAATTCAGTATAATAATTAACAGACTATTAGTTTAGTAACTAAAGATATTACTATACTATATACAAAGTTGTAGCATATTAATATTTATAATTACTAATTATATTAAAAAATCTTTAATAAAACCTTTAAAGTTAAATATATCCTATAAACTATATAATTGCTAATAAATTAACTAAGGCCCTCTTTAGACAAAAATAAGATATATTTCTAAAGCAGTTTAACTTTATAGATATTAAGAATATTTAAAAACAGCGGAAACTATAAAAGATACTTATAAAGAAATAGGAAATATTAGAAGACTTATTAAAAAGAGGAGAGTGTAATATAAAGATAAATAAATAATTAAAGAGGGTATCTCGGTCTTTAAAAGATTGTAAAAGGTTATTGCCATAAGTTATTAGTTATAAAAATTATCCCTTAGGGGTGATTCCTAAGGGGGTGTGTTAGATATAAGGGATATAAGCTTATTCGGTATATTAACTGAAGGGGTATTTAATGACGACCCCTGTCAGGATGACAGGGGTCCTTATACATTTCTACCTACAGACGCGGTCACTACTAGAGGACACATATATGAACAGATCAATCGAGACAATACATTTGAACTCAATTGCATGCCATCGCTTATATCTGACAGCTACCATAGGTGGCGGGGTAAAGGGGATGGGGTCAAAGGGTTAAGGGGTCATCTGGGCGAACGCGCGGGGCAGCTACTACCGCTACCTACTCACCTAACACATAGATGTCAGAATAAGCGAGCTAGTTAATTGGAGGTTCCGAAGTGTGTGTATTGTTGTTGAGCAGAGTCTGCTCTGCCCCTAGGGGTTCTACTAGTAATTTTGGTAGTGGATCCTCAGGGTTAGAGCTAACTTAACTTACCCCTAATATCGCAATATTTACTAACAAGACCCTCTATTCTAACACACCCCCTTAGGGCTAATTACTCTATATTTTGCCCTGACTTAGTTAATGAGACTATTTTTGTAGGCTTTATGCTTTTGCTTCTCTTCTAGATAATTTATTTTTAAAACTATCTAAGTCTTTCTAAGTGATCTCCTTCTACTTTTATTTTAAATATATGCCTTTATATCTATTAACCTTAGTTGCATTATAAATCTAGCCTATTTAGTTAGCTAAAAATGCTTTTATAAATCTGTTTATAATTATATTACTTATAAAATATAGGTTATATCTAAAAACCTTTATTAAACCTTTTACTTTAAC